>JAJAGP010002278.1:0-123790 GCA_025084515.1 Ancistrus triradiatus | reverse complement strand
GAATTCTTGGCTAACATACATTCAGTGCTTCAGGTGAAATAGCAGCTTGGCACGCTCGCTTCTAAGGTGTGGGCCAGACTGAAATTAAAGGGAGAGGTGAGGAGAATGGGAGAGGTGTGGAGAGCCACACACTGCTCAGAGACTAATAGTGGATTTAGCTGTAGCCTTTAGCAGGTTATGAAGTCTACACAGTGCATGGCAGGAATCTATTTTCATCTTAAAAACAGAAAAGTGGCTAGACAAGGAAGGGCCAGTCATGTTTTGGAAAGGGACAGAAAAGTGAGGGAGAAAAAAGAGGAGGAAAAGAAATAAAAGCAGACAATCAGAGCGAGTGTTTTCTGAAGTTCACCATGGATCCCCCACCCTCCTGCTGGACCCTGCAGCTCAGAATTATGATGTCAGACAGAGTGAGAGAGAATAAGCACATATGTTTCTGCTATTATAGTAAGAGTATGGAGAGAAAGAAAAGGAGGAGCGTGAGTGGGGGAGGAGAGAGAGTGAGAGTTATCACTGAGGGGAGGGCTTAAGGACTCGGCTGGCCGCATCACAGTGTTTTGAAAACCCGCCCCCTCATTCTTTGACTCTGCAGAGACTGAGAAGCGAGGGTTCTTATTTACAATTGATTACTATATATAGTGCAAAATTGCCCTTTTTGTACTTTACTGTCATACCTCTGGAATAAAACCAAAAGTATTCACAAATGGATGCACTTACTGTACACACAATTGTGTCTAATTGGCATTACACACATTTTAAAGCATTGCAATTATGGTTTGGAAATGATGAAAGTTTGTTATAATTAGGGATGCACCGATACCACTTTTTCCCTTCTGATACCGATACCTGAAATTCACGGCTGATACATCGTACCGATACTGATACCAGCTCTGTCCAACTTAACTACCCAATAGGTGCCTATAAATCCTGATATTTATAGCGTTCCACCTTTTATAGATTGCCTTTATTTTGGTAAAACCAGTGTTCTGTATCCCAAATAGGATATAACAAGATTTAAAAAATTGCATTTACTGTTTGAGTTTGAAAAGTTTTAGAGCCATGAAAAAATAAATTTGTCATAATGCACATCAAGCACAAAAAAAGAAGCATAATCTTACGAAGCTTTTTAATTGTTGGTTATATTTACATTTAAGCCACCCCTCAAAATACTGGTAAGAAATAATCTCAAGTGATCTTTCCTTTGAAGGAGATCTTTCCTTTAGAGTAGACAACACTAAGGTACTGTAATAAGCTCCAGCAAGTAATTGTAGCAGGTCAGTTTAAAAGTAGTACTGTGTTAGGTTTTATTTTATATCAGAAATGTTGACTCTAATGCACCAAAATGTGTTATTTTGGAAGAAAAAAAAAAAAAAAGATGATTTAATCATTGATCATTGCGCCTTAGGCACCAGATATATATCTGGGATATATATATATATATAAATATATATATAAATAAATATATGTATACGTATAAATATACATATATATGTATATATATACGTATAAATATATGTATATATATATATATATATATATATATATATATATATATATATCTTTACAGGCATGTGCCGTTTAATGACCATCTGATGAATGTCCATTCGCTTTCACTACCTTTTATAGAGGTTTTAAAAAATATAATAAATCATAAAAGTAAGTTAAAAAAACTGTCTTTTAACTCTGAACATTGCAACTGTAAAACAGCTGGTCACCACAACAGCCATTCAGTGTTGTGGATTAAAAAGCAGAGGCGGGAGTTAAAGAGCAGTTGTAAATTTCAATGGGTAAGAGCATCTTCTAAATGCTAGTAAATAGAGCAGAAGTCCATAATTTGTGTGTGTGTGTGTCTGTGTGTGTGCCCGTTATATTGGCTTTATAAATCCAGACTAAACAGAACACCGGATTGTGTAGAGGTGTAGTGCCAAACCCTGACTGTGGCGAATCTGAATTGCCACACAGTACACAGTAATTGCCTTTCTGTTATAAAAAGCTATTTTAAAAGCTTCTATAATGGCAAATTCTGATAGTGCACCCTTACAAAATCCGATACACCTATACATATTTCAGTGTTTTGTTTAGAGTGTTTCTATAAAATCAGCTATACCCTTACACATTTCAGTGCTCTGTTTACTGTGGCGTCATAAATGCTGATATAACAACAGACATTCTGGTGTTCTGTGTAGCCTGCTGTTAGAAAAGTCGATATAATGGCACAGCACTTTCTTGGCTACTATTGCTTCATAAACATTTGATTGCTGATGTAAAATTGAAAGTTTAAGGCTGAATTTTCCAACTCTATTTTTGGTACCACAATTGTTGATGTAGAATTATAAAGCATAAGTAAGCAGACTGAATAATTTTGGTTTGAATTTGTTTATAAAAAGGCTCTCAGAGGCTGCATTTTGGTAGTGTACCTCTTAGTGAGAGATCATTGACTGTTAGACATGCCTCTATGACACACTTGAAGACATTTTGGCCAGTTGACAGACTTTGAGAGGAGGAGCATCATTGGACTGAGAGAAGCAGGATGGATGTTTCGAAGAATTGTCTGCCATCTAGGCCGTTCTGACGTAACTGTTAGGAGGACTGTGGTGGCCTAGCGATTAAGGTACTGGACTATGGACCAAAAGGTCCAGGGTTCAAATTCCACCTCTGCCAAGCTGCCACTGTTGGGTCCTTGAGCAAGGCCCTTAACCCACAATTGCTTGGAATGTATGACTGTATCAGTTGTAAGTCGCTCTGGATAAGGGCATCTGCTAAATGCTGTAAATGTAAATGTTGGGACCAGTGGTTCTGTGAGGGCACAAACATGGTGACCAGACTCTGGATGGCCTAGACAGACCATACAGACACAGGTGGTCTGTTCATTACACACCTGTCTCTGCCCAGACCATTTCCAGGTGCTTAGCAGAAGGAAATCAGTTGTCACGGTGCACGTTAGGTGCCCTGCAATTAACAGCCAGCAGTGGTGTCATGAACAAGAAACCTGGACTGCTATGGGCTGGGACCGTATTGTTTTTAGCAATGAACCCAGGTTCTGTTTGAGATCTGATGACAGTGGGGTTCATGTATGGAGACCTTGTGTGAGCACTTCAATCCTGCCTGTGCTGCCCCAACTGCTGGTGTGATGGAAGCCATTGAATATGACAGTCGGTCACCCCTAGTAGTGATATGAGGGACACTAACAACTCAGCGATATGTGCAGTATCCTGCACAGGACATCATGTGTTGCCTTTCATGGCAGGGCTTAAAACTTGCATTTTTCAGAAGGATAATGCTTGTCCAAGCACAGAAAGTGTTTCCCAGGAATGTCTCTGCCAGATTGCAACACCTCCTTGGCCTGCCTGGATTGCAGATTTATTGCCAATCAAGTTTATATGGGATCAGCTGGGACTCCAGCTTCAGCAACCTACGAGTGTGGAGGATATACAGGCCCAGCTGTGGGCAAATGTGCCATAAAGGCATGTCTAGCAGTGGATGGTCTCTCACCAAGAAGTACACCATCCAAAAGTATCCACTGACAGCCTTTTTTATAAAGCTGTGTATGAAAATCCAGTGTCTAATTAGACCACACTTGTAATCATTTACATATCTGCCTGCAACGTAACTGCAGGCCGAGTTTTGCAGCAATCCGACATTTTTGTCTGGGTGCTTTACTTTTTTTTTTTTGTCATACCATCATATGCTTTTGTCATGAAAATGTTTCCATGATGGTCACACAGTAAAACAGTCTTAAATGTTCACCCCATTAATGATCACATTAATGACCACAAATGATCAGAAAAAAAAAACATTTCATTGCTAGTTTCACATGGCAGAGCATTAATGCAGATTTATTGCTATTACACACTGCCTTTTATTTACATTAATTTACTTTGTCATCTTAGAGTATTTTCTTAGTCATTCACCAACATGTCGAGGGAAAATGAATGAATCATCCCAAAAACTCAAGCTAATCAGTCTGCCAAACTTTTGCCAAGTTGTAGAGTACTCAAAATTATTTTGTGTATGTATTTGCGCTACACAAATATCTGTGGAGTTTGGCATGTTCTTCCTATGACTACTCTACCTTCCTCCCAAAACATGCTAGTTGGTCTCCAATAAATTTCCTCTACATGATGGCACAGTGTTACTACTGTTGCCTCACAGCTCAGGAGACCTGGGTTCGAGTCCCATCCAAGTCTATTCTCTGTGTGTTTTTTCCAGGTACTCCATTAGGTCAACTGGCATCTCTAAAGTGTCCATGTGTGTGCGCAGGTGCTCTATGAATGGTACCATTCCGAGGGTTAGTGCCTGCCTGCGTCCTGTGCTGCCAGTTAGAACACAGCCCTCCACAGCCTTTGAATGGATCAAGGAGGTAAGGAAAGTGAATGTGTGAGTGAATTTAGCTTCATTTGAAATAGCTGCTGCATTTTTAGGTGCCACTGTGCTTCGTTAAGAAAGAATAATATATACTTTTCAGTTTTTATACCAAACTTTGTCATTTTTACAGAACAAAAACTTTTTTGTACTGTATTTGTAGCCATCCTTAAACTACAGAACATGCATTTTGTGCCTACCATATCTCAGGTGTGTGTAGGAGATTTTTCTATTTTCTTTTTGCAAGCTTTTTTTTGGTATCTGCACTCTTTCAGCCTTATTCTGTTTCTTTCTCTCAATGTATCTATCTCATGTTCTTATCTCTGTGCCTATCAGAAAATTCTCTGCCTGTGTTTCAACTTATCACTGAAATGAAAATCCCATGAATGACACCTTAATTAAGTTTAACCTTAATCCAAGATCAGCTGTTGTTATCACATTTGAGTTATACTGTTTGGACATGTATGACCACAGGGTAAAACATTTAGTGTCACACAAGACTGATATGTATATAATGAATATCAAGCTATGATATTAAAACTAACCAGAGGGGAAAATGAACTGAAATATTATACTCAAGTAAAATTAAAAAGTAGCTCATATAAAATAGTAAACGTTACTTAGTTGCTAAGTTTTTAACAGTGGGAGGTTGGCAAAAAGGAAGAGGAGATAAAAATATACCAACTAGTCATGTTTTAATTAAAACATCTTTACAAATTAAAGTTCAATATAATATAAAATACAAAATAAAACATGTTGACAAAATTTTAGGGAGGTATAATGCATTATTTTAGTGCATTCCATAAAACACTTTCAAACAATACAATCACTAAAGGTCTACAATAAAGCATAATAAAGCTGTTGCATTTCTTGCACTTAAAGGCAAAGTGGTTCTTTAAGTATGGCCATTTTATTTCCTTCCAGTTCAACTTCAGCAGAATTCGACAGGGTGCCACTGTCGGCTGGGTCTGCAACTCTGGTGTCTGACTTGCCCATCTTCATCTTTCTTGTGATTTTATTACCAGTTTGTTCTCCTGCCCATCATTCACTGGAGTCATCTTCAGAGCCCTTTCTTGCATTATTTATTTACTTAATTTTACTGAGTGAAATATGTGATGTGAAATGTATTGAAGTACAATACATATAACAAAACTTACTTAAGTAAAAGTAAAATTACAGATTGAAAAAGTTCACTAAAAAACTGCTCAATTAAAGTAATATGAGTAAATGTAATCAGTTATTTTCAACATCTGCTTATGAAAGAGTTTATCAGAGGCTGGCATCACCATAGGACATGGCACAGTATCTTGCAGAATGTGGAGTGTCAAGCAGGAGTGCAGGCTGTTAAAACAGCCAATGGAGAAACCCAGCAAACAAACTGGATAAAAATAACTACATAAAATATAACTGTTTTTCACTTTAAAATATTGCTTTTTAATATTTAGTGGTAGCAGGAGACCTGGTGGTTAAAAAAACCTAGTATGCACATCCCAATCCCAATTCTGCATCAGTTATCAGAATATTAGCATTTTATAAACCATGCTGGAGGCACTTGTAGGTTATGTAGATAACCATTTTTCATTTTAAAATTTATTGAATTTACTTTGTACAAAATCTGTCTGACTGTGGATTGGTGGAGTCCAAACTCTTTAGAGATGGTTTTGTAACCTTTTCCAGCCTGATGAGCATCAACAACTCTTTTTCTGAGGTCCTCAGAAATCTCCTTTGTTTGTACCATGATACACTTCCACAAATGTGTTATGAAGAGCAGACTTTGATAGATCCCTGTTCTTTAAATAAAACAGGTGCCCACTCACACCTGATTGTCCATCCCATTGAAAACACCTGACTCCTAATTTCACCTTCAAATTAACTGCTAATCCTAGAGGTTTCACTACATCTGCCACTCACTAATATGTAATATTGGATCATTTTCCTCAATAAATAAATGGCCAAGTATAATATTTTTGTCTCATTTGTTTAACTGGGTTCTCTTTATCTGTGTGAAAATTTGATGATGTTTTAGGTCATATTTATGCAGAAATATAGAAAATTCTAAAGGGTTCACAAACTTTGAAGCACCACTGTATGTGTGTGTGTGTGTGTGTGTGTGTGTGTGTGTGTGTTTTGTTAGTTGTTGGACAGTGAGAGGGCCCTGAACAAACTACTGTGCCTAGGGCCCAAACTTTGGTCCTATGCCCCTGACTAGGCCTGTGTGGAGTTCAGATTAGTTGGTTGCTCTAAATTGGCAGAGTATGAATGTGTGTATGTGACTCTGGTTGGGCTTGGTGAGGGATGCCCAAGATATGCCAGGCTACTGCTCAAGACAGACTATAATGATAGCACCCCCACAACCAACCTGGGTTACAATACTAGAGTGAGAGTGAGTGACAGTGAAATGCATCCATCTTCCCAAGACTCATCTTTCTGCCAAAACCCACCCAATACTTTAGCCATACCTCACATGGCATCTGTGGCGTCCATCCCTGAATGGTTGAAGGACACACAGAACTGGTGAACGCAAGACACTTTCTAATTTTCAAATTTTTAAGTAATTTGGACTTATAGCACTGCTCCCACCGGTTTGCTTCCTCGTGCCCAAATTTATCTGGGCACCGTCAGCGGGGTATTAATCATGTTTAACAGCGTCTGCTTCTAAACATTAACTTCCAACGCTGGCAAGTTCATCTTAGTTTAAAGAAGTGTAAAGTGATTATGTAAAAACCGTGACATTTGATATAGGAACCAACTTTTGCAAGTAAAAACTGTAAACAAATAGGAAGTGGGTGGTCCATTGTTATGAACTCATTTACATATTATGCTGGATACAGCTATGAGATTTCAGTCTGGTTAACTGGGATCATAATTCATGTGATTAAAATCTTATCCACGACGCATGAAAAGACCAAAGGTAAATGAGCCATGGATCAGAAACAAGCTATGATAGTTGGGCTGTTACTAATGTTGGTGATAAGTGTTGTTCACTGACCCAATTCACTAAACTAGCTGACAATAGCTAGCACATTCAGCAATCTTTTGCCTCCTCCTGATGAAACTGTATTTGTTATGAGTCATACAATCTGTCATGGCCAGGTTACCACAATGAAAACTGTTCATTTGTGTTTGTTCAGTTTTTTCTCATTAACCAATGCATTCTCAGTATTTGGGCAACAGCAAAAACACACCAGGATAATGTAAACGCTCTTGATACTTGCAGTGTTTATACTGGAGTTCAACTCGACGTGTCAGCAACTGAATACACCAAATGTAGGGAAGCAAATTATGACGACATGCTGAGAATTACCCAGCATGGGCTTGACGGTTGATATTATTTTAATGTTATTCTGATGTCATGTTTTTGCTCGTATAACAATTCCCATCACAGTAGTTAATGTTGACTTAGCAATCAGAAACTGTAAAACTAATGGACGTTTGAGAAGAAAAAGATCCAACTGAGACTGAGGGAAGGAAAAATCTTCATATGAGCTTAAATAATGAAATTAAATAAAGTAAGGAGGGTGACATGGTGGCACAGTGATTAGATCACAGCTCCAGAAACCCCGAGTCCCAGCCCAGACATGCTCTTCACGTGTCTGCATGGGTTTCCTCTGGATTCTCTGGTTTCCTCCCACATTCCAAAGACCTTAGGACAACTGGCATCTCTGAAGTATCCCTGTGTGTGCCCTGTAATGGACTGGCACCCTGTCTAAGGTTGGTTCCTGCTTGCATCGTGTGCTACCATCCTAGCCTACCTCCACCCACGTTGTTGTGAATTATATTAAGCGGGTATGGAATGTGAGTAAATTAAGTAATATCTTTCCCACCCTTAGTTCCAGTCTCTTCCTACTAACGTTTTGCGTTTTCCAAGTGCATTTCAAAACTGTGTCAAAAACATTCTATACTGATTTGTAGAGGAGTTACTGCATGCCTAATATAAAAAAAAAACATTCTTTCCCTTGGTTTACACACCTGAATGCATTTCCAAAACAGGATTATGCTTATGCATAAATGCTTTTATACTGTATATTGACTACATCCACCCAGATTAGATCATGTTTCCCCAAGACTGAAAAAGGTCTATTCATTCCACCTCCTCCTTCCTGCATATGTAAGGTTTTACTCTTGTGTTCTGGAAGTATGATTTCCAAAATGTAAGTGGATCCATATGGACCCTTATTTTTATTGCCACTGTTGCATCACAATCTTATATCAAGATCTGGGCTTGTTGCCCCAGACCATCTACTTCACAATAACTATAGCTAAAATGGTTAATGTGTGTGAGCTCATTTATGAGCTGAGCTCCTGTGTCTGGGACCAGCTGAGTCACATGGAAAAATTCTGACATCCAGCTATTAGGAGGCTTGGGGAGTTATACGTTCAAATTACATCCGAAAGCATCATGAACATAGTTCACCACTATGACAGCTCACTTACCATTACAAACTGCAAAGGCATGAAGCTAACCTAGACTGGCCAGACTTTCAAGGGAACATCAGTTCATACTAACAGTCTAAGAAGACTTGATCAACACATACACATGGCTGAGGTCATTAATAAAACATTACTCCTGATAAGAATACAAATATTCAACAGACAAACACAGTGTTTGAATTTGACATAAAATTTGTCATGACCCATTAGAAGCTATAACACTATAACTTGTATTGGGACTACCAACTCCCTGACTCTCCAAGTAACACTAAAAGGTACTTAAAAAAAGATCTCTGGTGAAAAATCATTCGAGAATGCTTATCATAGGACTGTTGCCTCTCCTAAGCCTAAAGCAAATTTTCCTAAGTGACTCAACATGTGTATTTTTATTTTCAGGTCAAAGATATAATGAACTTCATTTTTTCTGGGTTTACACGCTCTTGGCTTTTTCTTGCACAGGAGTTCAAATAGGGGTAACTGTGTTGAAGCCTGGAACATCTTCTGGAGTTTAAACAATGGTGGTAGGCTCATGAGTAGGGGTGTGCGATATTGGCAAAAAATTATATCTCAACTTTCTGGGATTTTGTCGATAATGATAATTAGATGATATTTTGCATGTGTAAAATCTTATGTTGTACTATAATGCTCTTCATAGGATATTAATTGTTGCTTACTAATGACATAAATGGAAATAACGTTGAAGGAAATTTAAATGTGAAAAAAAACATCTTATTTATTTACTTAATAAATAAATATGCTCATATTCTGCACAGTGGTTAGTCCACAGATGCTGAAATAAGTTAGCTGTCAGTTTATGAGCTGTCTTTAATATGACAGTGTTTTAGAGCTACTGGAAAAAATGTTGGATTTTGAGATAAAACTGTAATATTGAGATAAAGTCGTAGTATTTTGAGAATAAAGTTGTAGTATTTCAAGAATAAAATGCTGAAACTGCTACCCTGTAGCCTAACTATGAAAATGAGAGATGTACAGCGTTTAATAATGTTATCCAGTTTTGTGAAAAGTGTTTGACCCCTTCCTGATTTCCTATTTTTTTTCATGTTTGTCACACTTCAGTGTTTTGGAACATCAAACCAATTTAAATATTAGTCAAAGACAACACAAGTAAACACAAAATGCAGTTTTTAAATGAAGGTGTTTATTATTAAGGGAGAAAAAAATCCTAACCTACACGGCCCTGTGTGAAACCTAATGACTGGTTGGTCCACCCTTAGCAGCAACAACTGCAACCAAGCGTTTGCAGTGAGTCTTTTACAGCGTTGTGGAGGAATGTTGGCCACTCATCTTTGCAGAATTGTTGTAATTCAGCCACACTGGAGGGTTTGAGCATGAACGGCCTTTTTAAGGTCATGCCACAGCATCTCAATAGGATTCAGGTCAGGACTTTGATTAGGCCACTCCAAAGTCTTCATTTTGTTTTTCTTCAGCTATTCAGAGGTGGACTTGCTGATGTGTTTTGGATCATTGTCCTGCTGCAGAAGCCAAGTTCGTTTCAGCTTGAGGTCACCAACAGATGGCCGGACATTCTCCTTCAGGATTTTTTGTTAGTCAAAATTCATAGTTCCATTTATCACAGCAAGTCTTCCAGTTCCTGAAGCAGTAAAACAGCCCCAGACCATCACACTACCGCCACCATATTTTACTGTTGCTATAATGTTCTTTTTCTTAAATGCTGTGTTACTTTTACGCCAGATGTAATGGGATACACACCTTCCAGAGAGTTCAAATTTTGTCTTGTCAGTCCACAGAATGTTTTCACAAAAGTCTTCGGGATCATCAAGATGTGTTCTTTAAAAATTGAGACGAGCTTTAATGTTCTTTTTGCTCAGCAGTGGTTTTCGTCTTGGAACTCTGCCATGCAGGCCATTTTTGCCCAGTCTCTTTCTGATGGTGGAAGCATGAACACTGACCTTAACTGAGGCAAGTGAGGCCTGCAGTTAATTGGATGTTGATGTGGGGTCTTTTGTGACCTCTTGGATGAGTCGTCGCTGCGCTCTTGAGATAAATTTGGTCGGTAAGCCACTCCTGAGAAGGTTCACCATTGTTCCATGTCTTTGCCATTTGTGGATACTGTGGTTTGCTGGAGTCCAAAAGCTTTAGAAATGGCTTTATAACCCTTTCCAGACTGATACATCTCAGTTATTTTCTTTCTCAATTGTTCCTGAATTTCTTTGGATCTCGGCATGATGCATAGCTTTTAAGGATCTTTTGGTGTACTTCACTTTGTCAGGCAGGTCCTATTTAAGTGATAATAATCAGGCCTGGGTGTGGCTAGAGACAGTGAACTCAGGTGTGATAAACCATAGTTAACTTATGTTTTCCTGTGGGGGTCCTGACCATTGGAGACCAGAGTAAAGGTGACTAACAAAGTATGTAGAGAAACAGATGGACTACAGTCTGTAATTGTAGCACTACAACGTGCGTCTATATGGTAAGTGGAACTAATAAAATGGACAATGAGTGTAGAAACAAGAAGATGTACCTAATGAAGTGGCTGATGAATGTATACTCTATAGCATACGTAGTGATATATGAGTATACTGGAACTTAAAAACTATTGGCAATAAAGAAGGTAGGATTAGGGAGATAGGATTCAGTGTAATTTTGTAAGGTTTGCATAGTATGTATAGTGTCACATAAATGATATACACTTACAAAGTTCAAACCGCTTGGGAGTCTTACTGTGCACCCTTCTTTATATTTGTATGTACATGATTGACAACCCCTGGTTTTCCACACTTGTGTCAAAAAGACTATTATTTTAATTTATGGACCATGCCTGAGATTTAAACAGTGATTAAGCAGTCTATGACTTAATTTAAGCATTGTAATAAGCCTCCACAAAGCAACTAGAACTCTGAAAGCCACATGTTTCATGCTTAATCAACTACAAAAGCTTGTGTACAGTCATAAAGCCTTGTTTCCCCCCTCTACTGTCCTTAGAAACTATTGTAGTTCCCTCAATGGCTGGAAAAATACAGTGCTGGAAAAAACAAGTCAGCCTCCCCTTTGAGGCTTCAGGCTTTTTGCCATATAACGGGAATGAACTTTGGAAAAACTAGCATAATATATCTTAGAATTAAGATAAGCTTTGAGCTCACTTTAGGACATGGATGTAGTGTTGGGGTGTATATTTATATTTACTAATATTTACTTTTGAGGCCAGTATTGATGACTATGATCCCCATATCAATTTTCTAGTATTTTCATTACAGACAGCATGAACCCATACTGTCTGTTTTGTCTGGTCCACTTCATTTCTTTTTTAATAAACACCCATTTCTGCATTTCAAGAATTTCAAGTCATGGCGTGTGTTGATAGTGTTGATACACATTCATAGTAATTTGCAGAAAGGTAATAAAGACATTGATGAATTGAATTGATTTCTCTTAACCACACTTGTAATTTCAGTTTAGATAGCCCATGCCATGCAACGTTGATGGGAGAGTTACGTACAAGATGCAAATGCACATTAATAAATTCACACATTAATCAAATAAGCAACATATTAAAATAATTAATTACCACTGGGATAGAAAAAATTTATGGAAATATCATTTATATACAGTAGGTTTGTGTGGGTGGATGACAAAAATAACAGAAGGGGCAAATGTGACAAAATGCTTGCTTAAAATCCTGGTAAGTCTCTCTGACACTTGGCTCACATCATCCTGCAGTCTCCCTCTGACCCTTTTCTCTTTTCATAGCCAGTTGCCTAATTACAAGTGTCTTCCTGCTCCCTTGTATATACACCCCTTCGTTTCTGTTCTCCTTTGTTAAGTCTTGTCAGTGTGTTGCTGCTCTCTTCCCTTTTTGTCTCTCGAATTCCTCTTGCTTTTCCATGGTTTGTACTCTCTTGTGTGTGTTTTGTGTTCCTTTTGTATCAGTGCTAGCCTGTTAGCCTTTGTGAATAGTGATTAGGGGGCAGTTTTCAACTACGAGTACCTCATATGGTCAAGTAACAAAAATGCAATAAAGAAAATATTCAAACTTTTACTATGTTGACACATTATTAACACATGAGTTCTATTTTATTTTTTTCTTGTTTGAGTCACGCGAGTAAAGTGCTTATCCTGGAAAGTAGAGCGCATAGGCAAAATCTTACAAATGATTATTGCCTCTAACAAAGCAGGTTATAGGCATGTAATGATCCCTTTGCAACGTAAGCTCAAATCAAGAAAAAAACTGGAAGAAAACCAAAAACCCTCATATAACTACCAAATGCCTGCAGGAATGGCGCAGAGGCACTAGTTCAAACAAACATGATCTGTATGCAAAGAGCCATCAAAAGACAACTAAAGCCAACTAATTCAGTCCAACTCTTAGATATAGAGTATATGTAGAGATTCAGTTTCAATGCCTTCATTTAAAACACATTTTGTGTTTACTTGTGTTGTCTTTGCCTAATATTTAAATTGGTTTGATGTTCCAAGTATGACTTAAGTGTGACAAACATGCAAAAAAAAAGGAAATCAGTAAGAGGGCAAGCACTTTTTCACACCACTGTAGCTGAAATGCTGGGTAATGATGGTAATAAACCTCACAGTGACTGTATGGAACTGTTTTCTTGTTTATCTAAGTGCATTCTAATCTGTTCATGCCCACAAAAACACAACCTGTAGCTTCCTGCACTAATCTTCACTTGTGTCTTTGTTTTTTTAAGTTGATGATGTGAAAAAGACACAGGAAAATGTCCCTGACACATTAAGAGGAGGGAAATTAAAGAAAGCAAAAGCAGACGGAGTTTTTAGATTGTTTAGAAAAAAAAATGTATGTCAAAAATCTGTTGTTTCATGCAAAAAAAAATTTATTTGGTATGAATTAGATCTTTACTCTTCCATTGATGATTCCATACTTTTGGTAGCTTAGAAGGTTTTAAATGGCTAGAAGAAACATATAGCTATGAGCTATCATTACCTTGGCTGCAGCATGGTTGACTTTCTTTTAAATATCTGCAAATGTGCGTTACTCCATGCAGTAAACCGATAGAAACGGGCTCTGACTGAAATTATTTGCAAGCAAGGGTAGGGTTGGGCAATATGACCTCCAATCAATATCATGATTGATTGAACACTTTAACTTGATTATGATTAATGAACAATTATTTTGATTTTGGGGTTTGTTGTTGTTTTTTGCCCTCATAGTTCACTGACAACATTCGTAGTATAAATATGCTCAACTATTAAAACTGGAATATTTTTAATGAAAGATGCATATCGCTGTGATTTTAAAATAACTGATGGAAACCCTGATGAACTATTTACAGTTATTTATTGACTATTTCAACCAATTTAAATTCTTTGTGATTTGGTAGGATGTGGCATCAGTTATTTCTTTCCATCTTGAATCGTTTTCCTATTGTTTAATATTTGTACACAAAGTGGGGAACATATTAAGGGAATAAAAAAGTATTAACAGAATAAATAAAAAACAAAGTTGAAATAATCAAAATGATTACGTCTGTTAATATTTCTGAATGACGGTTTTGATTAATTTTCGATTAATTGTCCAGCCCTATGCTGGGGCATTGTGGGAAATTTCATAGCTGTAGTGAATTTGTGTAGTGTGTCATGTAATTCTTAGTAATCCAGGATAAAATTTACTTTTTACCAACCTGAATTTAGTGGGGCACAGCAACAAATTGGGACTGATTCTGCCCCTGCTGCTATGCTATAATTGGGAAATATACTATGTACTTAGACTTCTTAAATCAGGAAATAACTTAGATCTTTTGGTATTTAGTCTTCTGTCTTTTTAGTTTGTCAGTCTCATTACCTTTACATTTCTAATTTTGCTCAAAATTTTGCACTAAAACTAAGAAGAGGTTGAGTTACAATTTCAGTTTCAATTCTAAGTTTTTAAAAACACAGACAAGGACAAACCTCTAAGGCCCAGACTCAACAGTCCAAACCATGTGTATTTGTCTGTGTGTGGAGAGAGAGAGAAAGAGAGTGAGAGAGTGAGTGGAGAGTGGAAGCCATGGTTTAATTTATTATGGTTATAATGCTCCAAACTGGCTTCTCCTACACTGACATCACCCAGTTGAGAAGGCATTTTACTCTCTCTTTCCTTCTTTTCCCTTGTGTCGTAAAGAATACACTGACAACATAGACTCCAGCCCTGACAGAGCTTAACAACAGCTTTCTGACTATTGCCAATATGCACTGTTCTCTAAACCACAACAGCTGACATTTATTTTTCTCACATACAGTGCATTGTGAATTTGGATTGCTTTTGTGTCTGAGGTTAACACTCATAAGGTGATCTTAAATAAAATTTTTAATGGATTGCTCTGATCATAATACAATCCTAACGGTCAGTTCTGAGAACTAGCTACTCTGTATTACCCCTAATGAATGAGTTATTGTGTTGTACTCTGTGATATTTCCAGGATGTATTCCTGCCTTGTTCCTGCCTTGTTCAATGTTTCGTGAACAGTTTTTAGACCATTCGTGACACTATGGCTCACAGCGAACAAAATTACAATACTGATCCTGTACCAGTACTGATCATTTGATATTTTTTACTTTGCTACCTCAATATTGCATTCATAGAGACCAATTTTTACAGTACACTCCATCCATGGGCTGGACAATAATGACTTAACATCAGAAATGAAAGCTACATACGAACTAACCCCACCACTTAAATAGACACGGCAATCAAAGCCATTGAAAAGAGTGGAGTCGCATTTTCTCCAGTTCATAGGCTATCCCAACAGATTAAGTAGTCTACAAAAATTATCATAATTGTAAATACACTGTTAATTAAAAAAAAGCAAATAAACACATGTATGAACTAGTCAAGTCAGATTTATTTATGTAGCGCTTTTTACAATGGAGCATTGTCTCAAAGCAACTTTACAATTTAGATGATCTCCTAATATCTACATCCAATCCCAAATTGAGCAAGCCTAGAACGACAGTGGCAAGGAAAAACTCGACAGTGGCAAGGAAAGTGTTATGAGGAAGAAACCTTCGGAGGACCAAGACTCAAAAAGGGACCCAACCTCCATGGGCGGTGTAGATGATAAATCTAAGAATGAAACTAATTTATCTAAACTAATAAGTCATGGAGTCATAGTTCAAATAAAATGTAAAATATGCACATCGGCATTAAGTAGTCCAATTATACAGTCACTCCAGGATCTTGAGTTTAAGCAGGAAAGTCGTTGGCAGCACTTTGTCACCAGATAACCAGAGGAGAGTGAGAGTTACTGCCCTCTGGTGTGGCCCGTATATGGTGGGGCCGGAGATGATGACAGAAACAGCTTGAGTGAAGCTGAAGCGGATGAACAAAACTCGGAGAGAAAACAAAAAATGCAATTATGCATTGATTAAGAGCACAGTGTCTATTAACAATCACTGATGCCATGTGTAGCATGAGACCCCGGCAACATTAGCTATAGTAGCATAGCTAGAAAGAGGAGAACCGGAAGGTAACACAGCCAAGAGGGATCACATGAGACATTGGCAACCCCACAGGAGGCAGAAGACAGCAACCCAAACGTCTCTAATTCCCACAAGACTCTTTGACTATGAACCCCCAGCTCTGCACTTAGTCTAAGGCAAGGATGCACAAGTGAAGATCAATAGGACTGAAGCCCAGTTCAGCCAGACCGCCCACCTGACACTCTCGTCTAATGGACAAGGCAGGCAGGCCAGACATGACTCCAGACTCAAGCCATGCATCCCAGTCTAAATCTAGTCAAAAGCCTGCGTAAATAAGTATGTCTTTAGCCTAGACTTAAAAATTTGGAGAGTGTCTGAGTCTTGAACTAAAGTACGAAGTTTATTCCATAGTTAGGGGCCATGTATGAGAAAGCCTTTCCCCCTGCTGTGACTTTTTTAATTCTAGGAACTAAAAGAAGTCCTGCGGGCTAAGCGGTCCTGCATGGTTGTGTCTCCCTTGGTCCGTTCGCCCGCTTAGCCCGCGGTTTAGTTGTTATTATAGTTGTTAATAATTGTTATTGGTGGCTTCAGATATTGTGTACAACTGTTGTTGAACGTCACACTGTGTGTATGTTGTGTTTGTTCCCCCGGTTGCCCAGTGTATTATATTCCTTTGCACTGTATATATATAAAAAGCACTTATTCTTTATTTCTTTGAGACTTAAGTCATCCATCACCTCCCGTTTCCATACTCCTTACCTTTCCTTTTTAAATGCTACGGCCTGCCCCTAGACCAGGTTGTAACAACCCTTCGAACGAAGTAGACGTGCTAGATAGTAAGACTCTAAGAGTTCACTCAGATAATGTGGGGCCAGGCCATGGAGAGCTTTATATGTTATAAGAAGTATTTTGTAATCAATTTGGAATTTAACTGGTAACCAGTGCAGTGATGATAGAGCAGGAGTGATATGATCAAATTTTGTAGTTTGAGTTAGCACTCGGGTGGCTGCATTCTGAACTAACTGAAGTTTATTTATAGATTTACTAGAGCATCCAGTAAGTAAAGCGTTACAATAATCCAACCTTGAGGTTATAAACGCCAGAACCAGTTTCTCTGCATCATTAAAAGAGAGGATATTTCTAAGTTTAGCAATATTACGTAATTGAAAGAAAGCAATTCAAGTGATGTTGTTAATGTGCGCATTAAAGGAGAGATCTGAATCAAATATGACACCTAAGTTTTTTACAAACGAACTGAGCACCTAGCCTATGTCTGTTATTTCAAAGGCTTATAATAGGCTATACAGTATTTCCCAAATTAAAAGTGTGTTTGTGTATGTTCATTTCTGTGTGTGCGAGACAGAGAGCGTGAGAGTGAGTGACAGGGGCGACAACTAATCGCAATTTTCAAAAGAATGCATCATACCTAGCTACCGGGTCGACCCTGCCTCCATTAAGATAAACGTTTTTTGCTTCTCCTTGCTCAGAGTTGCTCTCAGAGTGCTTCTGAATCACTCTCAAGCTAAAGTTTCTACCTACGAGATTTTAGGCTAAGTTAGGGGCTTTCTAAGAGTATTCTTAAAATCTTTATGAATACGGCCCCAAGATTTCATACAAGTTTAATACAAGTGACATTTTGCCTCACAAACTCTGTTCCCTATACATTCAAAGTGCTCTGTAGTATATGTACACTGTAGGGAATAGTGATTACGGGACTTTCAGACACAACTTAATACCAGTGCCTCATATGGTCAAGCAACAAAAATGCGATTAAAATCATCTTTAAAATGTTACCACACTAATACGTTATTAAAACATAATTTGTATTCTATTTTTTTATGTTTCAATCACAGAAGTCAAGAGCTTATCCTGGAGAGTACAGAGCACATGCATAATCTTAAAAAAGATGGTGGTTATTTAATGATTCCTAGACATTTTCTGCTTGCAGTTTTTACTCTACGCAGTTTTTACTCTATGCTCATTTCAAGCAAAATCTGGACAGAAACCTTAATAAAACCTACTTTTACTGTGGACATACTGTGGACTGGTCAGGTATATAAAGTAAAACCCACATATCCCCAAATACCTGCAGGAAAGTTTTGATGATACGGATGCACCGGTTTCAACATGATTTGTATGCAAAGAGTCAACCAAAGACAACTAAAGCTTTACCTTTATGTAATTCAGCTCTTAGATATAGGCATTCTGGATTGAAGTACTGTGGTCAAATTTTAAACTTGAAAAACTGAATACTTTGGCTACAACGCTACATATGAAAAAGTCAAAGTCGAAATTGATTTAGACACAGACACACAGAAAGGAGCCGGACCACTCCACCTGGGATTGAATCCAGGACCTTCTCTCTGTGAGGCAACACTGTTACCCACCAAGCTATTGTGCTGCCCTGAATGGGATTAAGCGGTTATAGAAACGAATGAATCTGATAAATGTGATGCATTTAACTAGGCTTCCTGGTACACTGTACTTAGTTTCCATCTGCTTCCATCTGAGGGCCGCAATACAGTCATTTGTTGTCTACCACGCACTTTTCATTTTTCCAAGATGAACTGAGTTGATAATATGGTTCAGGAGTGTCTATGCCTTTCCTACTTATAGTTTTGGTGAGGAACTGCTGCTGCTTGTGACCCTAACAAAGAATGAATGGCAATAAAATCTGAAAAAATCTACATAAAATTAAAAAGGAGACTTAATAAAAAGTGGAATTTATCCAGTATCCTTAAATGGTGTAGCTGTCTGCACTTTAACCTCATAGTGAACATTTGAAAAGCCAGTAGACTGGAGTCTGGAACCAAAATGCAAATATTGTGTTGGTGTCCAGATAGTTGAGACATAACAAATACTCTACTGCATAACAAGAAAATTGTGTGAGTGTGTATGTGTGTGTTACTGACAAAGGAAACACTGTATAGGGATGGTGATGTTGAATCTCTGCATAAACTTTTGGTCATTGCTTGGCCAGTGTGCAGAGATGCGAAGTGAAGCGTGTTATTGACTCTAAGTGCAGTTAACAGCTGTTTATTCTTCCTCATCCAAATGTATTCATCATTCGAGACTATGGCCATCATTATGAACTATGTCATTGTGAGGACCAAATGTTCTCACAAGGATAGAACGATCTGGAATGCACACCTTGTGGGAATGTTTTACTGGTTTGCATTAGAGTTCTGAGGTTAAGTTAGGGTTAGGTGTAGATCTAATATTATGTCTTTGGAAAATCCCCACAATGATAGAAAGACAACTAGAAACCAAATGTCCCCACAAGGATAGAAAGATGTGACATTTTTGACATTGTGGGGGTGTTTTGTTGATATACAACTTCATTTTTTTGTTTTTTATACAGAAACTACAACTTTCTTTTGAAAAACCAAAAGATTTTCTTCAAAGTACTGAGGTTAAGGTTAGACTTAGGGGTAGGTGTAGGTGTAGGTGTAGGTGTACCTTTAATTAGCTACAATAATCATTATGTCAGTGTTCCATCCCCACGAACATAGTGAAACGTGTCTGTTTGAGGGTGAGTTTGGTGGTGTCATGCTTATATGTCATTGTGGGGACCAAATATCCCCACAAGGATAGAAAGATCTGACATTTTTTACCTTGTGGGGACATTTTGCTGGCCTCCACAGGGAATACATTCAATCACAGGGAACAACATTCTTGTGAAAAACTGAAAGAGTCAAGAGAGATTAGAGTTAGGTGTGTGTGTATACACGTTGTCTTCCTATACCAAATGTCCTCAGAATGATAAGAAAACCTGACAATTTTGACTTTTACCAGTGAGCACTGTTTTGAAAACCAGTGAGCAACTTTTAATTGAAAACTCAAATAGATCCAAAAGATTCGCTTTGGATGACTGAGATTAGGGTTAGTTGTAGGTATAGCATTAAGTAGCTACAGTAGTCATTATGTCATTGGACAGTCCCCACCAGGATAGTGAGACAAACAAGTGTGTAAGTTAAGCCAATGTGGAGATTCAGTGTCCTCACTTGGAAATAAAATTCCAGATTCAGCTCTTACAGTAACCCTAAAATGAATACAGGAAATCTTTCCAGATACTGAGATCAAATTTTTGCTTGCATTTACAGTCAGGTTCGTGATAGGAGGTTGAATTCAAGTTTTTTTCCTGAATTTAAGTTTTTGGGTTATGATCATGGTAGCTGATTTATTTATAACTAACTGTACATAATATAAAAAATATTATATGTTCCTACAGGGAGACAAACCTGTCTTTTTCCTCTGCTGACATGTATTCCTCACTAACGGCCAAAACTACTCTCTCTCTTTCACACACTGAGCAAATGTGGAAGATAATGAGTCGAACTGAGAAGTGAAAAAAGAACAAAAAATTAATAGCAACATAACGTGCAAGAAAAGAACAAACGATGGCAGAGAGCAGAGCAGTGGAGTAAGAGTGAATATGTAGCCAGTGCAATGAAATGGAGGGAGAAAGAATACCAGTGCTGAAGAAGTTGCTGTCTACATCTGATGTGCTTTGAGAGGGTCATCCTGGTCATTCCATTATCCCATGTAGGTTTTCTTGTATTAGCCTAGTATTTTAAAAGTCTTTACAGCTCTTCATCTGACTTTCAGGCAAAAAGAAAAACTCTTGAGTGGTGATGCTGGATTGCAGCTCTGACTTTAATGCAATCATCCCACGCAAAACTCTGAGCGTATAAATCTAAAGCCATGCTTTCCAAAGGTTTACAGCAATTCTAGTGCATAAAGCTGATTTCACTGGATTTATTTGATGGGGACATAAGAAAAGGTAGAGTCAGTTCAATTTACTTAGAACTGTTAACAGTAGCCAAGTCTTGACTCCAAATTTCAGAGGTGGTAATGGCAAGGAAAATCTTCCTAAGACACTTAAGGAAGAAACTTCTAGTTTTCTCCTCCTCTGGGAAAAACCAGGCAGTGGAGCATTTTGAGTAAGAGTAAGAGAATAAATTAGCTTCAGTTGATCTGTTGCAGCTTCTAGGCTCTCCAGCAATTCTCGGAAGTGGGGGACATGGGAGTCCATGTGAGACTATTCATTGTTCAGTTAGGGCGGTTGGCTTCAAAAGAAACACTTCAGGATCTCACACTCATGTTCAGCCGTGTGGACACTGGCACCATGATCTCACAGCAACACATCCACATTGGGCTAAAGAAGGACACCTACAGCTTGAGACAGAAAGAGATAACAGATAGTTTGGAATGATAGCATACAACAGAGGACCTTAAACTGGCTTTAAAGCATGATCATAGGGTAAGCAGGGACTGGCATTGGCAGTGCTTCTAATAACAGCATAACTAAAAGGGAGAGTCAGGAGGTGGTGCAGACATTAGGGCACCCTAAGACATCGGCTACCCAATGTCACATGATGTGTGAGGCAACAGCAAGCACCAGTCCAGTTTACAGAAAATTCCTGTGCCCATAAATAACTAGACCTACAGCTTTATCAGAGAACGGAACTATTAACAAACTCCTAATGTAATGTATTGAGGATAGTCTTAAAATCTCAGTTCTGAGTACAAAACTAACAGTAAGGCTGTTCCATAGCTGCTGCATTCTGGATTGGAGCTTACTTAAAGACTTACTGCAACATCCACAGTGAGAGGAAATACAGTATATCAATCTAGTGGTTGTCTTCCAGTATATTAGATACACCTTGCTAGTACCGGGATGGGCCCCCTTTTGGTTTCAGAGTGACCTTAACTCTTCATGGCATAGATTAAAAAATGTTTTTGACACATTCCTCAGAGATTTTAGTCTGTATTGACATGATACCATCATGCAGTTGCTGCAGATTTGTCAACGGTACATCCATGATGCAAATCTCCTGTTCCACCACATCCCAAAAGTCTTCTATTGGATTGAGATCTGGTGACTGTGGAGGCCGTTTGAGTACAGTGAACTCATTGTTACGTTAAAGAACCCAGTTTGAGATGATTTCAGCATTGCGACGTGTAGAACATGGTACGCCGTGATCATAAACAGATGGACAACAATGCTCAGGTAGGCTGTGGAATTTAAACGATGCTTAGTTGGTATTAAGGGGCCTAAAGTGTGCCAAGAAAATTTCCCCCACACCATTACACCACCAGCAGCCTGAACTGTTGTTCCAAATTCTGACCTTATCATCCAAATATCATAGCAGAAATTGAGCCTCATCAGACCAGGCAACGTTTTTACAATCGTCCAGTTTTGGTAAGCCCTGTTCTAAGTAGATGGAAGTGGCATCTGGTGTGGTCTTCTGTTGCTGTAACCCATCAGCTTCAAGGTTTGGCATGTTGTGCATTCAAAGATGCTCTTCTGCATGCCTCCGGTGTAACACATTATTATTTGAGTTACTGTTGCCTTTCTGTCAGCTCGAACCAGTCTGATCATTCTCCTCTGACCTCTGGCTTCAACACGGTATTTTTGCTCAGAGAACTGCCACTCAATGGATATTTTCTTTTTTTGGACCATTCTCTGCAAACCCTGGAGATGGCTGTGTGTGAAAATACTCAGCCTGTCTAGCACCACCAACAAAAAGTATTTGTAATGTTGTGTACACATGCTACAAATAAGAGTACATACAATGCATGCAATAGGATCAGTCAGAAGGAAGACAAGTGTGCCTAATTAATCACAGGTTAGTCTGATGTTGTCTAGTATCTAGTGTCTATTATTATCATGTATGATAGTGTACCATGTGCATTTTGTTAGCCCTTAGATTGTCTGCCTGTGTGACCGTTTGTGTTCAGCTCCTAGTTGTTTTTGACTTCCAGTTTTGTGTGCATGCAGGTACTTGTTTTTTTTTTGCAGTGCCTGTAGAAAATCATTGTACCCCAACAAAGTCCTTTATCCTGCTGTATGTGCATACTATAACCATCAATATGGTTATAGTGAAAGTGATCATGTAAAAAGCACCTGATTTGAGAAATACCTAGTTTGGATAAGTGAACAGTCCTGTAGAGTAACAAATAGAAGCATTTGACTGGTGTGGTAGTGTGGCAAGAAAGAAGCTTCTTCTTAAAAGGTGATACAGTAGGGCAAAAAAGTGTTTAGTCAGCCACTGATTGTGCAAGTTCTCCTACTTAGAAAGATAAGAGAGGTCTGTAATTTTCATCATAGCTACACTTCAACTATGAGAGAAAAAATGAGAAAAAAAATCCAGGAAATCACATTGTAGGATTTCTAAAGAATTTAATTGTAGATTATGTTGGAAAATAAGTATTTGGTCAATAATTAAAGTTCAACTCAGTACTTTGTAACATAACCTTTGTTGGCAATGACAGAGGTCAAACGTTTCCTGTAAGTCTTCACCAGGTTGGCACACACTGTAGCTGGTATTTTGGCCCATTCCTTCATGCAGATCTCCGCTAGAGCAGTGATGTTTTGGGGCAACACGGACTTTCAACTGCCTCCACAAATTTTCTATGAGGTTGAGGTCTGGAGACTGGCTAGGCCACTCCAGGACCTTGAAATGCTTTTTACGGAGCCACTCCTTCGTTGCCCGAGCGGTGTGTTTTGGATCATTGTCATGCTGGAAGACCCATCCATTTTCCATCTTTTTAATTGCCTCTCACTGATGGAAGGAGGTTTTTTGGCTTAAAATCTCACAATACATTGACCCCGTTTCATTCTTCCCTTAAAACACGGATCAGTCGTCCTGTCCCCTCTACAAAAAATCAGCCCCAAAGCATGATGTTTTCCACCCCCATGCTTCACAGTAGGTATGGCGCAAACTCAGAATTCCTTCTTCCTCCAAACACGAGTACGATTTGAGTTTTTTTTACCAAAAAAGTTATATTTTGGTTTCATCATGACCACATGATATTCGAACTAACATCTCTTCTGGATCATCCATATGCTCTCTGGCAAACTTAGAAGACGGGCCTGGACATGTACTGGCTTAAGCAGGGGGACACACCTGGCACTGCAGGATATCTGAGTCCCTCTCGGCATAGTGTGTTTTCTGATGGTAGCTTTGTTACGTTGGTCCCAGCTCTCTTGCAGGTCATTCATCAGGTCCCCTCCGTGTAGTCCCTGGGATTTTTGCTCACCGTTCTCTCATGATCATTTTGACCCCACGCTGGATGAGATCCTTGCGTGGAGCCCCAGATCAAGAGAGATTATCAATGGTCTTGTATGTCTTCCATTTTCTTGAAATTGCTCCCACCAGTTGATTTATTCACACCAACCTACTTGCCTATTGTAGATTCACTCTTCCCAGCCTGCTGCAGGTCTACAATTTTCTTCCTGGTGTCCTTCGACAGCTCTTTGGTCTTAGCCATGGTTGAGTTTGGAGTCTGACTGTTTGAGGCTGTGGACAGGTTTCTATTATACAGATAACGAGGTCAAACAGGTGCTATTAATACAGGTAACAAGTGGAGGACAGAAGAGCTTCTTAAAGAAGAAGTTACAGGTCTGTGAGAGCCAGAAATCTTGGTTGTTTGTGGGTGACCAAATATTTATTTTTCACCATGATGCACAATTAAATTCTTTAAAAATCCTACATTGTGATTTCCTGAATTTTTTTTTCTAATATTGTCTCTCATAGTTGAAGTGTACCTATGATGAAAATTACAGACCTCTCTCATCTTTCTAAGTAGGAGAACTTGCACAATCAGTGGCTGATTAAATACTTTTTTGCCCCACTGTACATTAGGTCTTGTTTGCATTTCTGATGCCATGTGACAAACAAGATTACCCTTTTTGGACTCAAATCCAAGCAGAAACCAAATACAGCACACCACCCAAAATACACCAAACCTACAGCTAAGCATGGTGATAGCAACATTGTGTTGTGGGGGTGAAAATAAAATGGACCAAAATTATTTCAGCCCACTACTAGACAGCTGAAAATGGGCAGGTGGTTCACCTTCTCAAATGACTCTAACTGCACAAAACGCAAAAATAATCAACAGTTGTGGTCAAGCTGCCATTGTTGGGTCCTTGAGCATGGCCCTTAAGTCACAATTGCTTGGGTTGTAAGATTGTACAGCTGTAAGTCACACTGGTTAAGACCGTCTGCTAAAGGACATATAAATAAAAAGACTATGGACTATGGTACAACAAGTGATAGCAGCCCATTTTTTATGTTTTAACCCCACTTTTCTGCCAGCTGAGGGTGGCGGGGGTCCAGCATATATCTTGGACAGCACAGGAACCAGAAGTGGCAGGAGTCGCTGTTTCAGCACTGAGACATAAATCTCCATTCACCCTCCCCTCCCTCATACACAGCCTATATATGCCTGTATGATCCCCCTATCTGAAAGAACACACTGTAGAGATTCAAACCCGGGTTAGCACAGTGGTAAGATACCAAATTGCAACTTTGACACCCAAAATCTTGAACTAGTATTTATACTATTTGTAGTCTGTACATTCCTGTTTGTCCCACAGTCTAACCTCTCAACAAATGTTGGGAGTGTTGTTCAAAAAAAAAAAACACTCAAAATGAAGTATGAGAAAATGTCTAGTATAAAAAAATCTAGTAGCAATCTAGTAGTAAGTTGTTACTTATGGTCAGTTTTAGAACAAGCAGTGGTAATGGTGATGAGAACAACAATTAATGTAAATATAATGGGAGACACAAATACTTAAACTATATATATATATGCATAATGCATCAAACAGAAGGTACATATTTACAGTGGTGTTTGACAGCCTGAAAACCCTTTAGGACTTTCTATATTTCTGCATGAATATTATCTAAAACATCATCAGATTTTCACACAAGTCCTAATAGTAGCTCTAGAGAAACAATTAAATAAATAGGACAAAAATGTTGTACTTGGTCATTTTTTAATTGAGGAAACCGATCCAATGTTATATATCAGCAAGTGGCAAAAGTGTGTGAATCTTTGCTTTCAGTATCTGGTGTGACCCCTTGCTTAGCAATAACTGCAAGTAAGTGATTCTGGTAGCTGTCAGTCCTGCACATTAGCTCAGAGAACCTTTAGACCATTGCTCTGCACAAAACAGCTTCAACTCTGGGATATTAGTGGTTTTTCTGATATAAACTGCTCACTTACGTTCTCCTAGATTAATGTCAGGACTTTGACTTGGGCTTTCAAAAACATTTACTTCATTCTTCTTTCTCCATTTTTGGTAAATTGTCTTGTGTGCTTCATGTAATTTTCTTGTTACATGATCCATGTTCTTCTGAGTTCATAGACAGGTGGGCTGACTTGGTCTTTAAGAATTTGCTGGTATAATTCAGAAATCATTGTTCCATCACTGTTAGCAAGCCGTCCTGGCCCAGATGCAACAAAACAGGCCCAAACCATGTTACTACCACCATCATGTTTCACAGGTTGGTATTATTATTATGTCAAAATGCAGTTATTTCCTTCCTCATCCATTACTCTTATTGGTTGTCCATGTGACCCTTTAGCAATGTTATTTTTGAAGAGCAGTGGCTTTCTCTTTCAACCCTACCATGAACATCATTGTAGTTCAGTGTTCTCCTGATGTTGGACCGTCTTTCTGTGAGGCAAAAGTGCTACCCACCGAGTCACTGTGCTGCCCTGATGGTGGACTCATTAACATTAATATTAGCCAATATTAGCTTTGCTTTTGAAGTGATTTTTGTTGGTGCTCTGGGGAGGATAATCATGGTCTTAAATTCTACAAAATCTGTCTGACTGTGGATTGGTTCAGTCCAGACCCTTTGCAGATGGTTTTGTAACCATTTACAGCTTTATTAATTTGTTTCTGTGGTCCTCAAAAACCTCTTTCGTTAGTGCCATGATACACATTCTCAAACCTGCTGTGAAGATCAAGCTTTTATAGATTCATATTCCTTAAATACATCACCTGATTTTCGTCATGATGAAAACATCTGACATGACTAATTAGGATCTCATGCACTATTTTGCCATTCTTCCACAACCTTTTATTGGATTAATGTCAGGACTTTGACTTGGCCATTCCAAAACATGGACTTTATTATTCTTTAAACCAGTCTTTGGTAGACGACTTGTGTCTTAGGGTCGTGGTCTTGCTGCATGACCCACCTTCTCTGAGATTCAATTCATGGCCAGATGGACGACATTTTCCTTTAGAAATTCTCTGATCTAATTCAGAATTCATTGTTCATCAATGATGGCAAGCCGTCCGGCCCAGATGCAGCAAAAACAGGGCCCAAACCATGATACTACCACCACCATGTTTCACAGATGGGATAAGGTTCTTGTGCTGGAATGCAGTGTTTTCTTTTCTCTAAACATAACACTTTTCTATTAAACCAAAAAGATCTATTTTGGTGTCATCCATCCACAAAACATTCTTCCAATAGCCATCTGGCTTGTCCACATGATCTTTAGCAAACTGCAGACGAGCAGCAATGTTCTTTTTGGAAAGCAGTGGCTTTCTCCTTTCAACCCTGCCATGCACACCATTGTTGTTCAGTGTTCTTCTGATGGTGGACTCATGAACATTAACATTAGCCAATGTGAGAGAGGCCTTCCGTTGCTTAGAAGTTACCCTGGAGTCCTTTGTGACATCGCCAACAATTACACGCCTACACGCTCCTGGGGAGGCTAACAGTGGTCTTGAATTTCCTCCATTTGTACAAAGTCTGTCTGACTGTGGATTGGTGGAGTCTGCAGTCTTTAGAGATGGTCTATTAACCTTTTACAGCCTGATGACCATCAACAACTCTTTTTCGAGGTCCTCAAAAATCTCCTTTGTTGTGCCATGATACAACTTCCAAACAAACAGTGTTGTGTGAAGAGCAGACTTTGAAGATCCCCTGTTTTTTAAATAAAACAGGGTCCCCACTCAAATTTCATCCCCAGTGATGTCATCCCATTGATGAAAACACTGACTCTTATTTCATTCAAGTTATCGTATTTTTCGGACCAAAGGCGCACTAAAATCCTTTAAGTTCTCAAAAATCGACAGTGCGCCTTAAAATGCGGTGCTTCTAATGTATGAATTAATTCTGGTTGTGCTTTCTGATCTAGAACCGATTGTAGGTGGTACACGGCGCTCATAAACCTGTCAAAATGTTTTTGCACCGCCTTGGTAGGTTACGAAGCTTACGGTAACCTTAGTGCGCAGCATTGCGGAGTAATACGGTATGTGCTTCAGCATTAGGGTGTGTGCATTCATTCATTTATTTTCAAAGCGGATTTCAAACTCAATGCTATCAGTCACACAATGCAACATGGAAATAGAGCAGCTGCGAGAGAATTCAACATTAAGGAATCAATGGTACGGAAGTAGAGGAAGCAAGAAGACGCCCTGAGCCAGGTAAAGACCAAACTGAGTTTCCGAGGGAACTTAAGAGTTTTGTTTCATTTAATGCGCCTTATAACTCGGTGTGCTTTATGTATGAAAATAGATCCGTTCAAGTCGATCATGATATCACGCTTTATAGGACCGAAAAATACGGTAACTGCCTAATTCTTAGCGGTTCACATAGTTTTTGCCACTCACAATATGTAATATTGGATCATTAAAGACCAAGTATAATAATTTTGTCTGATTGGTTTAATGGGTTTGTTTATCTACTTTTAGGGAATTGTGTTGAACATCCGATGAGTTTAAGGTCTATTTATGCCGAAATATAGAAAATTCTAAAGGGTTCACAACCTTTCAAGCACCACTGTAAGTGAAGTAAGGCAAAGACACAGCTCTCAGTACATTAAATATCTAATGATGTTTTAGGTCATTGTTATGCATAAATATAGAAAGTTCTAAAGGTTTCCAAGACTTTCAAGTGCCCTGGTATGTGTAGAAGAAGTTTTTTAAAGTGTACTGTTGTTTAAATCTACTGGCCACTCGCTTGTGCGTTATACCAGCTGCTTTTTTCCACCTTTACTTAATTTGTATATTCTTCTTGAAGAAGTTACTTGCCTATTCCTTTACAGTTTAATTCGGATAATTCCCGAACGGTGAACTTCTGCAGCGGATATAGTCTCACAGTAATGAATAGCTCTACATAGTGTAATCTTCGACAACAACTACAACATTTTCTTAACATGTAAACTCAAATGGAAATGAAGTCTGTGGCCAGAGAAGCCTTCCTGCTTCTGAATTGCTGGTTTCCTCCGTAAAATTATCCATCCTAACTGCTTGCAACCTTTATGTGACTGACAAAATAAGACCGGTGAAATGACACTGTGATAGCTTGTCAGACATACAAAGGTTTTAGATGCAAAAGAGAACCAAAAACAAGGCATACTAAGTTAATGAAATTTATTAAATGTATCTACCATGTTTTTAAAGGAGTGTTCTGTTTTGTTGCCTTATTTTGTTAGTGTTTAAGCATTAATTTTCTTATAACATTGCACTTTGGGGTGCTTACAAAAATGGTGTACATATATGTCAAATAGAAAATTAAATAAATAGTACAGTCACTTTAAAAGTTGCATTCTAAGTGGTATACCAATGGGAAACAAGGAAACAGATCAAGATACACAGGAGCTCACCTTTTTACCTCTGTCACTCTGAGGATACGCATTGGATCATCTATCTGGAAGGTCTGGAACTCATTTGGTGGCTGACAAGGTTTAGTGGGCTAGCCAAAATTTCGACAGCCTGCTTTGTAACTGATCCTAAATAAGCCTCTTTCATTGAGGTCTTTTGAATAATTTATGTATGTTATGATTTTTTTTTTCATGCAAAAATGGATTGAAGTGAAATGAAAAGTGTGGGAACTATAGACTCTTAACTTCCTGAGAATTTGTGAAATGGTCAATAGTGTGAAATGTGAAATGATAAATAACTCCAAGTAAAATTTCTTAGTCAAAAGCAAATTCCATGATAATTGTGACTGGTGTTGTTTTATTGCCATGTGTACTTTAGTCATTTTGATCTGCCTAAGCTTTATTGTTATGTGCATTTTATTAATATGAACTGAACTTGATAACTGTGAATGTTTTAATATTGTGTTCATAATCCATACAGTGAGTTACATTATATACATTAAATGCACTTATTATATCTTGCAGTAGAGTTCCCATAGCTAGAAAAATGTATTAATTTTATGTCATTACTGACAGTGTGAATTCTAAAAATGTCTCTTTCACGCTCTTTCTTTCTCTGTACATATTTTGTGTAGAAATCATTTGGATGAAAACACAATGTGCAGTGGATATACACTTGGCAGAGATCGGTGCATGTAAGTCTCAGCAAAGCAGCACACCAATGGCGAACCGTGACTATTAAAGCTAAGGCTTGTTTGGGGCACAAACACAAAAAATAAACAAGTTAAGTGCATGTGCATGTACAGGTGCATATATTTAAAATATACAGCATTGTTACACATTCAGTGCCTATAGAAAATTTGTCTTTGAAGTTTTTGTCTTACAGACAGAAATCAGAATGCAAAAAAACCAATATCTTTTCCCAACTTAATTACATTAATTCATTTTTTTCTTTAATTAAAAAAATTAAAACTACAACTAAAATAACAGGGTTGGAAAAGTGACCAGCCCCCTGATTTAGTACTTTGTAAAGCCAGCTTTTGCTTTAATTACAGACATCAATCTGTTTGGATATGTCCCTACCAGCTTTGTACACCTAGATTAGGGAAAATATTAGCCTATTTTTCCTTGTTTGAGTTGAGTCACATTTTGTGGTGATCCGCAATGCACTGCTTTTTTCAAGACCCCATCCACAGATTTTATATCGGATTTACAGTGGCGCTTGAAAGTTTGTGATCCCTTTAGAATTTTCTATATTTCTGCATAAATATGACCTAAAACATCATCAGATTTTCATACAAGTTTTAAAAGTAGATAAAGAGAACCCAGTTAAACAAATGAGACAGACCAGATACTAAAAGCAAAGGTTTACATACTTTTGCCACTCACTAATATGTAATATTGGATCAGTTTTTTTCAATAAATAAATGGCCAAGTATAATATTTTTGTGAACCTCCTGGCAATTTTCAGCTGTCAGCCACATGTTGTCCTCTAGAATTTGGATGTGCTGAACTTGGTAGCATCCGTTTTCCCTTCAGTCCTGACCAGTTTTCCCAGTTAGGCACTGTAGCCAGTAGGTTTGATTTTTTTATTGCAAATTCACACAATTGTGAATTGATAAATAGCATGTAGTTCTTTTGAGTTCCTAACCAGTGCTTTGTCTGTTGAGATCAATGAGTCAATCATCCTGTTGTGTCTCGGAATGATCAGATGCTCTGGATGATCTAGCGCTCCAAAGGTGGTCTCAGCCATTAACAATCAAACTGGTTGATACAGCTGTCACCTCCCATAAGGCCTTCTTTCAGCTTTTTGTTTTTAAAAACAGATTTTCACACACATCCTGAAAGTAGATAAAGAGAACCCAATTAAACAAATGATACAAAAATATTATACGTGGTCATTTATTTATTGAGGAAAATTGTCCAATATTACATATTAGTGAGTGGCAAAAGTATGTGAACCTCTAGATTGGCAGTTAATTTGAAGGTTTTTAAATTAGAGTCGCGGTTTTCTTCAATGGGATGACAATAAGGTATTGGGGGGGGGGGAGTGGGGCACCCTGTTTGATTTCAGAAAAGGGATCTATCAAAGTCTGGCTTTTCACAACACACGTCTGTGAAGTGTATCATGGTACGAACAAAGGAGATTTTGAGGGACCATCAGAAAGGAGTTGTTGATGCTCATCAGGCTGGAAAAAGGGTTACAAAAACCATCTCTAAGAGTTTTGGACCAAGCCACGTCAGACAGGATTGTGTAAAATGGAGGAAATTCAAGCCATTGTTACCCTCCAGGAGTGGTTGATCAAACTAAGATCACTCCAAAAGCAAGGCGTGTAATAAGTTGGTGAGACACAAAGGACCCCAGGGTAAAGTGTAAGAAACTGAAGGCCTTCTCTCATATTGGATAATTGTTAATGTTCAGAGTCCACCAACAGAAGAACACTGAACAACAATGGTTGTGCATGGCAAGGTTGCAAGAGAAAGCACTGCCTCCAAAAAGAACATCTTATCTGCAGTTTGCTACAGATTCACATGGACAAGCCAGAAGGCCTATTGGAAGAATGTTTTGTGGATGGATGAGACCAATATAAAGAATTTTGGTTTACAAAAAAAGCGGTTATGTTGGAGAACGGAAAACACTTGCATTCCCAGCATAGAAATCTTATCCCATTCCCGTGGTAGGATCATGGTTTGGACTGTTTTGCTGCATGCTGGGTAAGGACGGTTTGCCATCAAGGATGGAACAATGAATTCTGAATTATATCAGAGAATTCTAAAGGGAAATGTGCAGGGCATATGTCATGTGAACTGAATCTCAAGAGGAGAGAAAGGTGGGTCATGCCAGCAAGAGGACAGCGACCCTAAGCACAACACGTCGTTCTACCAAGAATGGTTAGGGAAGAATTAAAGTCATGTTTAGAATGGCCAAGTCAAAGTCCTGACCTTAATCCAATGGAAATGTTGTGGAAGGACCTGAAGTGAGCAGCTAATGTGAGGAAACCCACCAACATCCCAGAGCTGAAGCTGTTCTGTACGGAGGAATGGGCTAAAATTCCTCCAAGCCGGTGTGCAGGACTGATCAACAGTTACAGGAAACGTTTAGTTGCAGTTATTGCTGCACAGGGGGGTCACACCAAATACTGAAAGCAAAGGTTCACATATGTAATATTGGACCAAATATAATATTTTTGTCCCATTTGTTTAACTGGGTTCTCTTTATATACTTTTAGGACTTGTGTGAAAATCTGTTGAAGTTTTAGGTCATATTTATGAAGAAATATAGAAAATTCTACAGGGTTCACAAACTTTCAAGCACCACTGTAGAAAGAGGGCCACCAACAGACTGGAGATCCACATATTATTTCGTGAAGCAAAGTACAATTGGTGAGTGGATTTTTTTAGTTATTTATCTTCCTATTTTGGAGACCTTATTGCTTTGAAGTCAGCTTGAAAACATGGTAGATGATGCTGGTTAAGACCACACACTTTAAATGGTTCTTCAAAGAGTGTTTTTTGGGAAAAGACACAGACTGAAATTTGCACTCATGGTATCTGTCTTGTAATTTGTGTGTGTGTGTCCGTGCTTGATGTTTATATTACATTGTGGGGACCAAATGACGTAGGTGTAGGTATAGTATTCATTAGCTACAGTAATATTATGTCAATGGATGGTTGCCACTGTTAAAGAAAGACAAACGTTTGTGTGTGTGTGTGTGTGTGTGTGTGTGTGTGTGTGTGTGTGTGTGTGTGTGTGTTTATCTCTTTATGGATACAGATTATCATACAACATCTTTGATTTTATGAGGTTAAGGACAGGGTTAGCTTGTAGAAATAGTATTAAATGGTAACATTGTAGGTGTGTGTGTGTGTGTGTGTGTGTGTGTGTGTGTGTTTGTCTGGTCAGTGGTTCGTCTGCACATTTTGAGCCGTCTGTGTTTGAGCCCATATGGTTTTATACTTTTCGTATCGCTTGCCCTTCACCCCTCTTTTAAGTTCTTTTTTTTTGTGTGTTAGGTCTGTCCATTCTAACTTACCACACTTTACGTTTAAATGTTTTTCGCCTGTGTGTGTGAGTGTGTTACGAGGACAGTGTGCACAAGTGTGTTTAGAGAGACTGTGTGTCATCATTGCATTAGCTTTAGGCAGTTGAGTTCAGAGTTTCCAAATGCTGTCTGCCAAACCTTAATAAGGCATTAAGCAACACATGGACTGCCTGACAGTTAGCCTACCTACAAAAATAAGTTGAGGGAGAGAGAGAAAGCGGAGAATGTGAAAAAGAAAAAACATTAATACTATTATTATTACAGTCTTAAAAACTATATTTCACTATATGTAAAATGCATCCATGTTATTTTCTATTTTAAATGTAAATGTCAATCATTCTTTATAAGTATTAATCAGAAATGTTAATCATAAAAATTAACTCGTAAGTGGTATGACATTGACTGGATTATGTGTATTAAAGTCACTGAGGGTTCTGGGGCTATCCCAGAATTTACTGGACACAGTCAGAGGTACTCCCTCGTCAGGGCACCTTTCAATCAAACAGTTGTGTAAGTGCACCTTCAAAGCCCAGAACTGCTTTTAACCAGCTTGTTCTTTGAGAGCTGCATTACATGAATTGGTACGGTTAAACTGTATTGATTAAGATAAAAACAGTTTCAAACATGGCCTATGATTAGTCTGGCTGATATTTTTCCCTTTTGCCCAATTTGTGAAACCAGCTTAAATCCGTCTTAAATTGTATGTCTCTCCCTCTCTTTCTTTCACAGTCACTCAGCTTTTCTGTCTGCTGGCTGGAAAAAATGCTTCATAGTCATTCTTTGGAAATGGGGGATAGCTGGGCTAAGAAAGAATAAATAGTGAGTTTTTTTCATACAGTATTTAAACTTACATGTGCCTGCCTTGCCAGTGGAATTCCTCTGTCTCGTGCGGTGTAAGAATCCCATGGGTGTTGCGTGTGTTGGGGTGGGGTGGAGTATAGCTCCCTTCCGATGTACCCACTAGAAAATGGGAAATCCTTTGAAATCCTGAGTCAGCACTGTTCCGCTCAGCTTTGTTCCATATGCCTAAAAGTTATATTTAGTAGGGATTTAGGGTTTTCTGACAGGCCTTGCTTGTTTATAATTTTTTGGGGGGGTTGCCTTCTCATAACAAAATGTTATAAAAAATACAACACTTTGTGATATTTATATATTTAATGTAGTTAAAGCTATGGTTATAGTTATTGTTAGCGTAACTCTGGTATCAACCAAATTAAAACCAAAAAAGATGCTTTGTTGAATCGTTGTTTAGCAGAGAAACTGTTAAACTGTGTTTAACAATTGGCAGCAGACGTTGTAGGTTGGAGGCATCCTTTGGTTTCCTCTAAACATAAACACATACAGATGTAGGAGAGCTTGTTACATCTGACTCATCCATTGATATTGCATTTTTCCAGGTGCAGGGGTCCACGTTTGGTGCTCATTAAACGAAATGACGTGTCTATTCACATTGAGCACATTTTTAGCACTTTTTAAGCATTTTTATTTATTGGCCTAATTCAAAATATTGAATAGTTTGGATACTTTTCCAATTGATCCAATAGTGTTATTTTAAAACACTTATTTGTCTTTTGATCCCAAGTCAGGCATGCACACTTTCATAGCTTACCTCATTGTTAATGTTCAACATTTCATTCACATTTCAGTCATTTAGCAGACGCCCTTATCCAGAGCGACTTACAACTGATACAGTCTTACAGTCCAAGCAATTGTGGGTTAAGGGCCTTGCTCAAGGACCCAACAGTGGCAGCTTGGCAAAGGTGAGATTTGAACCCTGGATCATCTTCAAGTTTCTATTATATTTACACTCATCTTACATTAGCAGAGGGCAACCTCAAGGACATCGGGCATCATGAGACCCACTTTACCGGGGCAGGTAAAATGTTGCTATGCCCCACTAAAATTACTGGGGGTAAAAAGTCCATTTTAATCTGGATTGCTGATCAGAACTACAGAACACGCCACTCAGATTCACTACAGGCACTAGCACTACATTTCCTACAATGCCTCAGCATCTTTCCCTATGTCTGGTCATCGGATTTTTAAATTGGCTTTCATTTTGTGTGTTCCTGGTGAAGAGTCTCGATGCTGGGCCCTGTTTATTCCCTTGGTTGTGTGTCTGAGGTGCCTACTCCCCATCAGTCGATTCCACACTCTGATTCCATCTGTTGGTCAGATGGCCATCTCCCGGATCCAGAGGGTGGCGTTCCTCACCGTCCAGTTATTGTCACAGTGGCAATCCGGTTTGCTTGTGCTACCACAGCCCCGTTGACCCGGAGATACTGTGAAACATCTGATACTGAAGAAGCATCTGGTGAGGCAGAGCACATGGACATAGAACAAGGGTACCAGTGTGACTCAGTTGCTGGAGCAATGGTTTCTGATATCCTAAACCTCCCCAGTTAATATCCCACCTCTGCTGCAAAGTTGAGGTTTATCTGTCGGTCAGATTTGTTTATTGGAGTTCCCTCGGTCAAGAGCAAGCCTGTCTTGTTCCACTGAGTTCCAGGTTCATTTCTGTGTCTAAGGTACTGACCTCCCCATGAGTGTATGTCAGTCTTGGGTTGAATCAGATTCCATCTGTCGATCGGATGACTCACTTCCCATCGTAGGCATCCCTCTCTTAGGCCTGTGTTTTATATATGTGTTCTACCTTATCAGAACCTCCCACTTTCTGACTTTCAGAATTCCAGGAAACTGGGTCTCTGGCATTGCAAGCAGACCAGAAGTGCCCCATGTAACACTGAAGCAGTAACACTGCACTACTGACTGATGTGAGATGATGCCATAGTGTTTTGATTAATAGACAACCATACAGTTCGGGATATGAAAATTTTCTTCAGATGTCTAGCATCTCTAAAAGTATCATAATGTCATGGGTTGTTTGCACACCAACAGCTGTGGTGGACATTAGATCCCAATAATATTTTCACTGTGAAACATTTTCTGTTTAAGAATAGCTGGGAAGAAAAGAAGCAAGGATGTGAATACATCAAATAGTGATATTGGGTTCAATCCAATGCTTGTAGACAATTACCTACTGAACCACAAAATCCACTATCCATTTCTTAAAAGCCACGATCTTACATTGCCCTGGATTACATTAATAACCTCCCAGCCTCAATATAAGACCACAATGTTTTTCATAATTGACTGTTTTTAAAGGCATGACAAGTAATACTTACACCTAAATTACCTGCTATTATGGAGATAGCTAAGTTAATCCTTAATGAAGTCTTCAGATTGTTTGGGTTTTCCAGGCAGATGGTGTCTGATAGAGGGGTTAAGTTCACTTTACTAATGTCCATCTGAATCTCTCAATGTAATATCAACCATAGCCCAGTGGATAAATGAAAATTCCAGAAGGGTATGATGTATACAGTGGATTCAGAAAGTATTCAGACCCTGTTCCTTTTTGCACAACGTATTGGACCTCCTCTTGCATTTAGAACTGCCTTAATTCTTCATGGTATAGATTCAACAAGGTGCTGGAAACGTTCCTCAGTTCTGGTCCATATTGACATGATCTCAACACGCAGTTGCTGCAGATTTGTCGGCTGCACATCCATGATGTGAATCCCCGCTCCACCACATCCCAAAGGTTCTAATTTGGATTGAGATCTGGTGACTGTGGAGGCCATTTGAGTACAGTGAACTCAATGTCATGTTCAAGAAACCAGATTATTTGAGCACTGTGGTGATAAAGGGATGGGCATGGTCAGTTATAATATTTGGGAAGGCTGTGGTGTTTAAATTATGTTCAGTTGGTATTAAGTGGCCAAAGTGTGTCAAGAAATATCCCCCACACTGTTCCAGCTCCAGCCTGAAGCGTTAATACAAGGCAGGATGGATCCATGCTTTCTGTTTACCATATCATCTGAATGTTGCAGCAGAAATAATGAGACTCATCAGACCAGGCAACGATTTTCCAATCTTCTGTCGTCCATTCTCTGCTGACCTCTGGCATCAACAAGGCATTTTCACCCAAAGAACTGCCGCTCACTGGATATTTTTCCTTTTTCAGATCACTCTCTGTTAACCCTAGAGATGGCTGTGTGTGAAAATCCCAGTAGATCAGCAGTTTCTGAAATACTCTGAGCAGCTTTATCAAGGTAAAGTTAAGAGCTCTCTTTTGTACAAGAACATTACACTATACTTAATCAGTTTTTTGGCTAAACAAACTACGGATCAGATTCGATCACACAAATTGACTCAAAGCTGTAATTGCTACTAAAGTGTCCACTACTTAAATACGGATCTAAATAAATATATAAATGAAATTTCAGGTTTTTATTTTAATAAATTTGCAAAGATTTCTGAAAACATGATTTAGTTTTGTCATCATAGACTTTTGTGTACAGATTAATTGGGAAAATAGCAATTTTATTCATGTAAAGATAAATCTACAACATAATAAAGTGTACTAAAAGGATAGGTGAGTAAAAAATGTTATTCAGTTTAAAGTACTGCTACTTTAAAACTGTTACTTAAGTAAAACTGCCCATTTGAATAATTACTTGAATAAGAGTTATAAAGAATCTTGTAAAAATGTACTTAAGTACTTGTTACTCATCACACATTGTCAAATATGTTTTCAAAAATCATTTTAAATGAATAAAGGCAAACGATGTTTATTAACATATGCATTACATTCAGCAATAGCAGCTATTATTTATGAAAGTAAATTCTGATTCCTAGTGTGCTTCTATCCTAAACTCAAACTACTTTGTGTGTGTTACTACCTCTAGTAAAAGGGAAAGGATCTTTCTGAAGCCACTTTCTGAATATGTAAAATGTGACCAGAGGATGTTTTCTTTACTGTTTATTTCCTGAGTTCAACATATTTCAAAACATGAAACAGAAAATTGGGCAAGTGCAAGAGTTTAGGCACATTTTGTGATGATATACTAGTACCTAGTGGATCCACTAGAAATTCATCAGGCCTTAATCCAAGCCAGGTGTTCAACATAAATTCTGTGACCCATCGGTATTCTCCAGGTATTGTACTCAACAGCCATGGGCTTCACTACCCTGCTGGCTGGCTAAGGGTCCAAAATAAAGATAAAGAACTTTCAAAATGCAGAAGAGGTTTAAAAGAAGGTTGCATAATATAAGAAGTCAATAATAATAAAAAAATACCTCAAAAACAACCTTGAACTACTTTAAGAAAAGAACGATTGAGGTTTTGGAATGAACTTTACAGTCCTCAGACTGTGAAATTTATGAGTATTTTTTTCTTGGAATAGTGCTGCATCAGTCCATAAAAGCAGACCATTAAAAAGGCAAGGAGTGAGAGAACAAAGAATAGGAAACATAAACTGCTGCTATTCTTCCTATTTCAAAGAAAGAATTGTTAATAATACCTATAAATTATATCCTATTTATTATATGTAAAATTATTTGTTATTATTGTAAAGTAATGTTGATCTGTTCCTGTGGCTCAGCTGGATATTAATGGTCATTTGAAATAATGAATTAATTTTGTTCTGTATAACGTGCATGCACAAGTACGTCTGATATACAAAAGGTTTCTGCACAGGTGTCAAGTGTGACTCATCACAATTGGTTTATGATTTAAGAAACGTGTGCATAGGCTGTGCCTGACTGCAAACATGTAAGGATGCACGGGAAATGTTTAGTTAGATTTTATTTAGGGTGGGGGTGGAGTTAGTGGTCATGGTTTTTTGGTACATGATTACCTTAATAATGCTACATTTCTTTTGCTGTATTTTCCATTTCATAGAGATTGAGCATGAAAACAGATGTTTGTAGTTATTATAAATTATAATAAAAATAGGAAAAATGTATTAAATACTAATACTAACCAGACCTCTTTCATTCTTCATTCATTTTCTTATCTGCTTAATCCTGGTCAGGGTTGCAGGAAAGCCAGTGCCTGTCCGGTGGCACAGGGCACAAGCCAGGAAAAACCAAAGACAGGGCACCAATTCATCATAGGGAACATGCACTCACACTCATACACACACTAATGGCACTTTAGAAACAGAAGTTAACCTTAACACACATGGCTATTTAATATGGGAGGAAACCAGAGCACCTGGAGAAAACCCACTGGGAGGACAGACACCACACAGGCAGAGTCCGTGGATGGGAATGAACCGGGGATGTGAGGCAAACACACTAACCGCTACACCACCATGCCAACCCCTAACCTCACCTCTCAGTGACCAGAGTGCTTGGAATGTACCACAGTATCTGTTATATTGGCTACATTCCAATTTGCATACAACTGTATACAATTGTTAGTGAAATGTTTCCACTCCCACTGGCCAGCAATCGTTCTACTAATACAAATGATTATGATTAATAATAGACTCTGTGCTTTGCACAAAAGCTAACTACACTTTCTCTTTTCTTTCTGAGCTCGTGTTCCAGTACCAGCTCCAGCCCACACACTAAGATGTCCCTCCATGTCAGCTCCACCCAAGCTGTTCTTCCACCAACAACTCAAGCCCCACCGTACTGAGACCACAGAGGGCAGTAACTCTCTCTTCCTCCGAATGAGGATGCCATCCCACCAAGGAAAAGCTGCTGCTTTGAGACAATGCTCCACTATAAAAAGCACTATAGAATAAAGCTGACTTGACTTAATTATGTTCTATGCATTTTTTTTAATAGTAGCCACACTTGTTGAAATATACAATAAAATATGGTTTTATGTAATTACATTTAACAAATAATTAGGAGCTAGCAGGGCAGTTAGGCCAGGGTCAGAGCATGTCTGAAATTGGAGGTCAGGCTACTGTCTACTGACAGTGGTCACAAGTGAGATAAACCACAAACAGGGGTTAGGGTATTGGGTGCCAAAGGCTCATCGATGCGCAAAGGCAGAAGGGCTAACTGACAGAAGGGCTACTATGGCACAGGTCGCAGGAAGTCACAGGAATTTTTAATGATGATTATTAGAGGAATGTGTCAAAACACACATTCTCACACAAACGCACCAGGCTGAGTATGAGGCTTCATATACTGGACAGAGTACCCATGCTAAACGCTGTCTGCCATTGTCATTACCAGTCACTAACACCAGTCATTACTGGACCTATGAGCAATGGAAGAGGGTCACCTTGTTCAATGAGTCCTGTTTTCTTTTCCATGATGTAGATGGCCTGGTACGTTAGCTGGGGGAGTGCTGGCACCAGTATGTCCTGTGGGAAGAGGTCAAGTCAATGGAAGAAGAGTGATGCTCTGGACAATGTCCTGCAGAGAAACCATGGGTCCAGACCTTCCTGTGGACATCAGTTTCACATATGCTGCCTAACTAAACATTGTCCCAGACCAGGTGGCTGAAACCCAGAGTAGATCATCTATATAAGTAAAATCATAAATCCAAGAGGACGTATATATTTAAAATAATTTAATTAACAAGTTTTGTTTAATTCAATGGGACTCCAAAAGTGACAGTCAGATATTGTCCGTCTTCTATATCATTGAAGACTCAAAGAAGGTTGAAATGACATATACATGATCCTCACGTTACATTGCATTGCTCTTTAAATGCATTTGAAGATGTTTTGTCTGTCTCACAAGTATAGGAGTATAAATATATACATTGTTGCTTAGCAGACAAAACAGCATTTACAAAAAAAACTTCAATTAACAGGAGATGGTGAAAGCCTCTTCTGATCCTCATCTGAGACTCTTACATGTATATCACATTGGTTTGACTTGACCAGAGTCTTTAATCTGGGCTCCTGTAGTGAGTGCAGCTGTGTGATCCCCTGTGATTAACCCCAAAGCGAAAGCCCTACACCATATGCACTACATGGAAAAGAAATTGCAACCCTCCCAGCTGCTTTGATTTAAAAGGTCTTTGAGCCACCATATTATACACCAGCTTTTAGAAACTTTGGAATCATATTACTTTTTTAAAAAGTGTTTACTTTTAAATCCTGATACCAGTAAATGGATTCAAATATATAGTTCATGTGACATTGTTGTGATATATTATTATTTAATTCAAACTTTTATCCCTTTTTATGTAGATAAATCTGATTTTAAGCATGTAGGCTACTATTTAAGACAGCAGTGATCTGTACTAACATGTTTTCCTACAGACAGACTCAGATGTATGCATTTTATTGTCTTTTTGCAGTTGTGGTATCCCTTTCTATCTTGTTATGTCCAGTTTACCCATTTTCTTCCAAGACAGTCGTAGACTATGGCTTTCTAAGTTACTTAGCAATCTGACAAATGAACTGGGCATCTTTTCACAAAACAATGTTATACTTTAGTTGTTTAGACATTACCCTGGGTTCCTTTGTGACCTTGTGAACTATTACACGCCTTGTTCTTGGAGTGATCTCTGTTGGCTAACCACTCCTGCGGATGGTAACAGTGGTTTCAAATTTCCTCTTTTTGTACACAACTTGTCTATCTGTGGATTGGTGGAGTTCTGGTTTTGTAATTTTTTCCAGCCTTATGAGTATCTACAACTCTTTCTTTTCTGAGGACCTCGTAAGTCGCCTTTGTTCATGCAGTGATACACTTCCACAAACATATGTTAAGAAGAGCAGACTTTAATAGATCTCTGTGCTATAAATACAACAGGGTACCCTTGCACACCTCACTGTCATCACATTGATTGAAAACACCTGATTCTAATTTCAACTTCAACTAAACAGTTAAAGCTTGAGGCTCACACACTTTTGCCACTCAAAATTATGTGATATTGGATCATTTTCTCCAATAAATAAATTTGTCTCATTTGTTTAATTGGGTTCACTTTACTTCTACTTCTAGGACTTTGGTGAATCGCTGTTGTTTTACACAGTAATATACATGTAAAAAAATCACAAAGGGTTCACAAACTTTCAAGCTCCACTGCACCTTGCTATTCTGGGTTTTGTTTTTTGTTTTTTTTAGGAATAAAGTGTTTAAGCAATTCCAAAGGATGACTTCTATAATTTTAGTATTATTGCTGTTAGGACACTGGATTATTATCTGCTGTAATGGACTTTAGAGTAATTTGTGAATAATATATTACAACCCCAAATCAGAAAAAGTTGGGACAGTATAGAAAATGCATATAAAAAATATAGTGTTTCTTACATTGACGTTGACTTTTATTTCACTTTTATTTCCTTTTGGACTCTTGCTGAAAACAGTCTGGATGTTTTCGTCTTTAATCTCGAGCACATTGCATTTTTTTCAAAAGACTTGGAATATTGATCATCGGACCACAATACTCGTTTCCACTGTGTGATGGTCTATCCTAGATGGCTCCGAGCCCAAAGAAGTCAACGTTGCTTCTGGACTTGGTTAACATGAGGCTTCTTTTGTGAACAGTAAAGTTTTAATTGGCATTTGTGAATGTAACTCCATGTTGTAGTGATGGTTTGATGAAGGTTTGATAAAGTAATCCCTTGCTCTTTGGTTCTATCAGCTATTGTTGAATGACAGTCTTTGATGCAGTGCCGTCTGAGGGGTTGAAGATCATGGGCGTTCAGCTTAAGCTTGTGCCGTTGGCCTTTACGCACTGAAATTCTTCCCGATTCCTTGAATTGTTTAATTATATTTTCCACTGTAGAGGCAGAAATATACTAATCCCTTCCAATCTTTTATTGAGGTACATTGTTTTGAAACATTTCGAAAATTTTCTCATGCATTTGTTGACAAACTGGAGATCCTCTGTCCATCTTTGCTCATCAAATACTCTTTCCTGGATGCTGCTTTTGGACCAAATCATGATTACAATCACCTGTAGACATCACCTATTTGAAATGACATAATTATTTAGTTTTTTAACAACTTGCTTTGGAATGTTTTGCTGGCATGAAATGCAGGAAGGGATGTTTATTAACAAGTGAAATGAAGTTGACAAGAAAAAATATTAAATATATTGGGTTCATACTGTCAACAATGAAATAAAAAAGTCAAAGTAAATGTAAGAAATTTTTTTTCTTAGTTATTCATTTTTTTGAATGCTAGAGTATGGTTCCAGGAAACACACAGCTGAAATCCAGCTCAGTTGTAACAGCTTCAGTGTTCACTATCAGTCCCTCTTTTCACTGATGGTAAACAGAACTGATGTGTGTTCATCACTAATGCTCAACATCTATGCAATTAATGGTTGTATAGTCTTTCCATATTGTACTCTTTAAAACACACAAGCTTTGGTTCAGATCTTCATGCTTACTCTTGATATTGTCTGGGGAAGCTCATTACAGTTTGGATAAGTCTGGACTTGGATCAGCTCTTGTACTGTAAAAGAAGTTTGAGATAATTGGTGTGACCACTACAAACACTTGGGTGGAGTATAATGCACAGATGTTCACCACTTTTATTTATGTTGCCATGGAATAGTCTTAAATTACTGGTCATGCAAAGGCCATGTTTGCCTGGAAAAAGAGAAACGTTTAAATGTATAACCACAGATAGCACTTGGAAAAGTTTTTGGTGGGCATTGGTTATCATGTTAAGTCTGTAATCTTGTCAAATTAACAAAAGATTAACAAAAGTTTTAAGCAATGGCATAGATACAAAATTTCATGAAGAGTACATTTAAGATTAGTCAGGTTTTTTTATTCCATGGTTTTAAACACAATGTAATAACCTTAAAGCGGACATAGTGTGCAAAACTCACATTTTCAGTGCTTGCGCACATACATTTGGGTATCTGGAGTGCCTACCAACCCATAAATTATGAAATCAAACAACCCAGTAATTTTTTGTGGGCTGCCTAGTTCAAAAAATGTGGGATTGGCCAAGCCGTTCTCTCCTTCTTGTGTTATGATCAGGCTTATTAGAATTATACTGTCCCTCATCTAAGTAACTCTACTCAGAACTACTTGAGAACTACTCAACTGGGAACTGGGAAGTCTCAGAACTCAAAATTGTTTCATTGGTGTCCTTATTGTATTTGTGCTACAAAGTGAAAAACATGGACCCTTCCACAAACAACTTGTTCAATTTTAACATTGTCCAATCAAAAATGCACCATTTTTTGCAAGTGCTGGATCCAGTAGTACAGTGGTACCTCAGTTCTCGTCATTATTTCGTTCCAGAAGGCTTGTCTAGAACCGAAAATGACGAGTACCGGGCATTTTTTCTATAAGGAATAATGTAAATTGAATTAATCTGTTCCATTTACATTTACAGCATTTAGCAGACGCCCTTATCCAGAGCGACTTACAATTGATACAATCTTACAATCCAAGCAATTGTGGGTTAAGGGCCTTGCTCAAGGACCCAACAGTGGCAGCTTGGCAGAGGTGGGATTTGAACCCTGGACCTTCTGGTCCATAGTCCAGTATCTTACCCGCTAGGCTACCACAGTCCCAACTGTATTGTACAGGTGCTCCTTGATTTTCAATGGGGATATGTTCCAACAAATCCATCAGAAGTTAAATGTATCATGAACTGAGGAGTTTATCGAGTGTTTGGGAGGGTGGTCAATACTGTATCATAGCAAAGACTTGGAAAGGACACTTGCATTAACATACAGTTGGCCAAAATAATTAACACAAAGCTTATTTTATAATAAAAAAGCTTATATTAAAATAAATCTCATGTAATTTAGTTGAGTAATGGATTGAAAGTGAAAAGTAAAAGCTTACTTACTCTATTTATGAACTCCAGGTGCATAGCTGCTAAGCTAACTGCAGAGCATTCAATTCCTGTTTTCCTTGCAGTTGGCCTCTTTAGGACCCATGGAGACTTTTTGCACTAAGAATACCGCAGATCTTCTCTGAGGGCTATTGTGAACCTCAATCACTGAATCATTGTGTACTGAATCGTGACTTGTGAATCATGAATTGTTGATCGAATTTTGTCTGAAACGAGTCACACGGCTCGACTCATACAAGTTTAAGCAAGTGTGCAAATGACAAGAACTAAGCCAAATTTTTTTAATCAAAATGGTTTGAGAATGGAATTCAACGAGTTCTGAGGAGGTTGAGAACCGAGGTACCACTGTATATATAGAAGCAAAGTGCTAGAATGGTGCTTGAAAGTTTGTGAACCCGTTTAGAATTTTCTATATTTCTGCATAGACATGAGCAAAAACATCATCAGATTTTCACACAAGTCCTAAAAGTAGATAAAGAGAATCCAGTTAAACAAATGAAACAAAAATATTTATATTATCATTTATTTATTGAGCAAAATGATCCAATATTACATATATTAGTGAGTGGCAAAAGTATGTGAACCTCTAGGATTAGCAGTTAATGTGAAGGTGAAATTAGACTCAGGTGTTTTCAATCAATGGGATGACAATCAGGTTTGAGTGGGCACCCTGTTTATTTAAAGAACAGGGATCTATCAAAGTCTGCTCTTCACAACACATGTTTGTGGAAGTGTATCTCTCACATCGGCTAATGTTAATGCATCAGAAGAACACTGAACAACAATGGTGTGCATGGCAGTGTTGCAAGGAGAAAGCCACATTACTGCTCGTCTGCAGTTTGCTAAAGATCAAGACAAGCCAGAATGCTAGTGGAAGAATGTTTTTGGGGACGAATTAGACCAAAATAGAACTTTTTGGTTTAAAAGAAAAGAGTTATGTTTGGAGAAAAGGAAAACACTGCATTCCAGCATAAGAACCTTATCCCATCTGTGAAACATGCTGGTGGTAGTATCATGGTTTGGACCTGTTTTTGCTGCATCTGGGCCAGAATGGCTTGCCATCATTGATGGAACAATGAATTCTGAATTATATCTGAGATTCTAAAGGAAAATATCAGGACATCTGTCCATGAACTGAATCTCAGGAGAAGGTGGGTCATGCAGCAAGACAACGGCCCTCAGCACACAAGTTGTTCTACCAAAGAATGGGTTAAAGAAGAATAAAGTTCATGTTTTGAAATGGCCAAGTCAAAGTCCTGACCTTAATCCAATGGAAATGTTGTTGGAGGACCTGAAGTGAGCAGCTAATGTGAGGAAACCCACCAACATCCCAGAGCTGAAGCTGTTTCTGTATGAAGGAATGGGCTAAAATTCCTCCAAGCCGGTGTGCAGGACTGATCAACAGTCACAGGAAACGTTTAGTTTTATTGCTGCACAGGGGGGTCACACCAGATACTGAAAGCAAAGGGTCACATACTTTTTCCACTCACTAATATGTAATATTGGATCATTTTCCTCAATAAATAAAATGACCAAGTATAATATTTGTGTCTCATTTGTTTTAACTGGGTTCTCTTTATCTAGTTTTAGGACTTGTGATGATTAGGACTTTTAGGAAATCTGATGATGAATCTGGTCATATTTATGCAGAAATATAGAACATTCTAAAGGGTTCACAAATAAAAATAATAATTGATACGTGCTTCTTTAGTCATTTAGCACTAGCTAACCCTAACAGCTGATGAGATATATAGTGGAACCTCGGAATTCGAACTTAATGGTTTCCAGAAGTCCAATCAAAATTCAAAATTCTGAATCAAATTTTCCCATAAGAACTAATGTATATTGGATTAATCTGGTCCCGACTCCCAAATGATTATTATTTTACATCTATAATTGCATGTAGTTAATGATTTAAAAAATGAATAAAGCAAAGGAATGTAATACAATATTAAAAACACTAAATACATGAAATAATTGAAATATAAAGACATGAAATATGTGACAATATTGATGCATTAACGCCACTGATTGGACTGGATTACGACCATCATCTTTTGAAGATTGTGCCATTGAGTGTTTTATTTAGGGTGCCAATGTTGAAGTCAGAATATTTGTTAAAATTTGTGGGAAAAATTGAAATGATTTCGATGTCCAGATTGTTCGCGTGAAGAGGCATTTGATTTCTGAGGTTCCATTGTATCAGATGTTAGTTGCTCATTTCAATTTAAAGGTACAGATACTCAAAACATGTCATCCTGAAAAGAGTTGTTTGAACAGGGTGAGAAGGGAGCTCTAGTGTTTGATTCTTATGGTATTTTAGCATCTGTCAACTTGTGGAACAGGGGTGTAATATGTCTACTTTAAGAGGGCTATCTACAATCTAAAAAGCAACCCTGTTCTACCCCTATGTTATCCAGTTGTTTAAATAACACATATTCTGCTAGCAGGAACCTACTTCCATTATTTTCTGTAGTAAAATTCCTACTTTGTATCATGCGTAGTTTTGCTTGGTAAACCTATTTGTACAGTACGTCTGGGATTCAGAAGTGTTCTTTGCACCAAATGATATGGTTAATATGGCGACTGTAATTTTACTTGCTTAACTTTTAGACATAAAAAGCTGGTGTGTTCTCAGCTTTATGAATTGACGCGTAAACATTACACAGCCCTCCAGGCCCAGGACTAAGGATTTCACAATGTCAAACAACAAAAAATCTTACATGCCCTTAAACATTATTAAGTCAGTATATTATCGTAACTGTCTTTATAGGTTTCTCCAGACAGAAAGAGTGAAAGCACACAAGTCGCTGAATCGTCAGCTGGAGCTTCTAGAGAATCCCTCGAAAGAAAAGGGATAGTTTTCTGAGAGAAACGTATTCTGGGAGAAGTTTATTCTGCAGGAGGGACAAACAGCAGGACTCCACATGTAGGAAGAGACTGACAGATGAGAGCAGGAAACAAAAGAAAGGAAGAGATTAAAAGATTTGTCTGCTACAGATGTGGGGGAATTAGCCAATACAGCATTTACAAATCAGTAACATAAAACATCTAGTTGTAGGGTAAAGGGAGAATGTACATTTAAAACCTAAAGCAGCACTGCTGTGTCTGATCCACTTGTACCAGCAAACACACGAACACACCACCACCACATCAGTGTCAGTGCAGTGCTGAGAATGATTCACCACCCAGAAAGTACCTGATCTGAGCTGGTCCTGTGGGGGTCCTCACCATTAGAGAACAGAGTAAAGGAGACTAAAAAAGTATGTAGAGAAACAGATGGACTACAGTCTGTAGTTGGAAAACCACAAAGTGGTTCTATATGGTAAGTGGAACTGATAAAATGGACAATGAGTGCAGAAGCAAGGAGGTGTAAAGTGGCCAGCAAATGTACAGTGGTGCTTGAAAGTTAGTGAACATTTATTTTTCTTTCACACAAATTCTAAACGTAGTTAAAGAGAACCCAGCTAAACAAATGAGACACAAATATTGTGTTCCTTTATTTATTGAGGAAAAATGATCCAATATTAAATATCTGTTTAGACAAAGGTATGTAAACCTTTGCTTTGGGTATTTGTTGAACCCAATTGCGCAATACCTTCAATTGAACATTTCCAGTAACTGTTGGTCAGTCCTGCACATCAGCTTGAAGGAATTTCAGCTCATTCTTCCCTATAGAACAGCTTCACCTCTGGGATGTTGGTGGGTTTCCACACATGAACTGCTTACACAACATTTCCAAAGGATTATGGTCAGGATGTTGACCTCCCAAAACATTAACTTATTCTTCTTTAACCATTTTTTGGTAGAATTATTGTGTGCTTATAGGGTCACGGTTTTCCTGAATAACTCACATTCTCTTCACACTCAGTTCGCAGATAGATGTCCTGACAATTCATTTTTAATATGTGCTGGTATAATTCATTATTCCATCAATGTAACAAGCCATCCTAGTCCAGATGCAGCAAAACAGGCACAAGCCATGGTACTGTCAATACCATGTTTCATAGATGGGATAAGATTATTTTGCTGGAATGCAGGAGAAACTCTTTCCAAGGGTCAGCTTCAATGAGCATAAGATAAATGCTACCTCTTTCCATTCTTTTGGCCATTTTTTGCTGGCTTTAAGTACCCTCCCATTGTCACATAGGGAGGCTGGTCCATCACAGTGGCTGTGCTTGTGCAGGTCATCCTGGAATCAGTGGTTCAAATCTCCATAAACTGAAAGTATATATATTCTGTGAGAGGCATGTAAGACAGATGGCTAACATCAGTTCAGAAATGTGATGAGTAAAGTGGTCTTTGATCAATAGTGTAACCAGTGTAGTGAGAACATTAACTTAAAGATATAGCAAATGTTACATAGCAAATTTCAACAGCAGGTTTCAGCTTTTACAGAACATGAGGTAAATGTACCAACATCCACGTAGACAGTAACTGAAAGAAGGGTTCCTGGAAAAATGTTGTGGAAAAAATGCACCCTTCTAGCCCAAGATAGTCTCTGAGATGTAAAATGAGTCAAATTATAACTTTCTATGAAACAGAAAGAGACTTTGAGAGATTTTTTTACTCTGCATATTCGTATAATCTTACCCTTTCATTTCGGGAGTGTGGTGGTGCAGTGGTTAAGGTACTGGACTACGAATCAAAAAGTCCAGAGTTCAAGCCCAAGCACTGCCAAACTGTCACTGTTGGTCCCTTGAACAAGGTCCTTAACCCAACTTTCAATAGGGTCATTAAGTAAATATAGTCAAATCAGCACATCTTTACCCTTCCCTCTCTGCTGCCCAAATTATTGTACTCCCAAAGATATACTGATTCTAGATTTGTACATTAACATAAGTGGAGAGAAAGAGAGAATGAACCAAGACCTGGCCTCCTGCCTGACTGCTAAAGATACAGCTCTGTGTGTGTGTGTGTGTGTGTGTGTGTGTGTGTGTGTGTCTACTCATCATCATGTATCAGTGTGTACAGTGGTGCTTGAAAGTTTGTGAACCCTTTAGAATTTTCTATATTTCTGCATAAATATGATCTTAAACAACATCGGATTTTCACACAAGTCCTAAAAGTAGATAAAGAGAACCCAGTTAAAGAAATGAAACAAACATATTATACTTGGTCATTTATTTATTGAGGAAAATGATTCAATATTACATATTAGTGAGTGGCAAAAGTAAGTGAACCTTTGCTTTCAGTATCTGGTGTGACCCCCCTGTGCAGCAATAACTGCAACTAAACGTTTCCTGTAACTGTTGATCAGTCCTGCACACCGGCTTGGAGGAATTTTAGCCCATTCCTCCGTACAGAACAGCTTCAGCTCTGGGATGTTGGTGGGTTTCCTCACATTAGCTGCTCGCTTCAGGTCCTTCCACAACATTTCAATTGGATTAAGGTCAGGACTTTGACTTGGCCATTCCAAAGCTCATTAAACTTTATCTCTTCTTTAACCATTCTTTGGTAGAAACGACTTGTGTGCTTAGGGTCGTTGTCTTGCTGCATGACCCACCTTCTCTTGAGATTCAGTTCATGGACAGATGTCCTGACATTTTCCTTTAGAATTCTCTGATTATAATTCAGAATTCATTGTTCCATCAATGATGGGCAAGCCATCCTGGTCCAGATGCAGTAAAACAGGCCCAAACCATTATACTACCACCACCATGTTTCACAGATGGGATAAGGTTCTTATGCTGGAATGCAGTATTTTCCTTTCTCCAAACATAACGCTTTTCTTTTTAAACCAAAAAGTTACCTTTTGGTCTCATCTGTCCACAAAACATTCTTCCAATAGCCTTCTGGCTCGTCCACGTGATCTCTTTAGCAAAAACTGCAGACGAGCAGCAATGATCTTTTTGGAGAGCAGTGGCTTTCTCCTTGTTGTTCAGTGTTCTCCTGATGGTGTGGAACTCATGAACATAACATTAGCCAATGTGAGAGAGGCCTTCAGTTGCTTACAAGTTACCCTGGGGTCCTTTGTGACCTCACCAAACTATTACACGCCTTGCTCTTGGAGTGATCTTTGTTTGTACTTCATTTCTTGTTCCTCCATTTGTACAATCTGTCTGGACTGTTGGGTTTGGTGGAGTCCAAACTCTTTAGAGATGGTTTTGTAACCTTTTCAGACTGATGAGCATCAACAAACTCTCCTTTCTCTGAGGTCCTCAGAAATCTCATTTTGTCATGATATGATACACTTCCACAAATATGTGTTGTGAAGAGCAGTCTTTGATAGATCCCTGTTCTTTAAATAAAATAGGGTGCCCACTCACACCTGATTGCCCCCCCCCTCCATTGATTGAGAACACCTGACTCTAATTTCACCTTCAAATTAACTGCCAATCCTAGAGGTTCACATACTTTTGCCACTCACTAATAATGTAATTGGATCATTTTCCTCAATAAATAAATGGCCAAGTATATTTTTGTCTCATTTGTTTAACTGGGTTCTCTTTATATACTTTTAGGACTTGTGTGAAAATCAGATGATGTTTTAGGTCATACTTATGCAGAAATACAGAAAATTTTAAAGGGTTCACAAACTTTCAAGCACCACTGTATATGGGGAGTTGTGTATGTGTCAGCAGCAGTGCAGAAGCTCTTCATCACTCTCTCATTTATGATGGTGCAGGATCAGAAGAATGGTGCGTGTGTGTGTGTGTGTGTGTGTGTGTGTGTGTGTGTGTGTGTGTGTGTGTGTGTGTATTGTCAAGTGTGGGACCAAATGAAAGATCTGACATTTATACATTGTCAAAAAACATACACCTGTGTTTTTTATAGGGTATATAATAAATATCAGGTATACACACACATTATTTCCATGATTATATATGGAAAATATTTTAATAATAATAGCTAAGTTACAGATTTATGTAAGGATTTATGAACTGTATCAGGTTTTCAGTGGGTTTATCGGTATTTTGTAGGATGGCCTCTTCACATTGCTTAACGTTCACGTGCATGCTACAGAGCTCTCCACAAGCTTTTCACAATAAGTTTCTGGGCTTTTTGCCCATTCTTCATGAAGGACATGGTGTAATTCAGTCAGGTTTCTGGAACTCCTTGCATGGACAACATTTATCAGTTCAGTCCAAAAAATATTATGTGGCTCTCAGGTCAGGACTTTGTAAAAGCTCATGCCAGTAATTTCACTTTGTTGTCTTTAATTGCGGAAGTTTGGGGGGATGCATAAGATCTGGTAGACTTATTTGTGATTATGTCAAATATTTTCTGAAATGCTCTTTTATAGCAAAACACTTTTGCATCATACAATACTTACCACCAGCTCACATTTCGATTACAATTCAAAGGGCTGCAATGTGACTATACATCGACTACTGATGGATTTATTTTATTCTCACAGTGATTCCATGACTTCAGCTTTGGTCTCATTGTATATTGTGATGATCGCTGTGTCAGTAACGCCAGCCTTACAACACATCAAGTCAAATCTATTTATATAGCGCTTTTTACAACACAGCATTGTCTCAAAGCAGTTTTACAAATATATTGGCTCAAAGCCCTAGTTGAGCAAGCCTGAGGCAACAGTGGCAAGGAAAAACTCCCCTAACATTACAGGGAAGAAACCTTGAGAGGACCAAGACTCAAATAGGGGCCCAACCTCCCTGGGTAGCCTGAATGTTAAATGTAAGAATTAAAGAATATATGTAAAGAAAATGAAAATGACAATAAATTACTTTTTGAAATGATTTCACTGTTGCAGACACATTTCCAATCTCAGAAAAATGTCATGAGAGTCTTCCTGGGTTGTGCTTGTGTCATGTTTTGGTGTAAGGAGGTCAGGAAAAGTGTTTAAAGTCTTTCTCTCATCTTGACAATCCAATAAAATCAATCTTTTTTAATATTATCATAATTCTTAAGTCTTGGCTTGAAAACAGTGGTGTGATAGTACTGGTAAAGGTGATTATTATTACTAAATAATGGAAACATCATGCTATATATATTTCTAAATGGATTTGGGCTATTTACTGTTTTGTATATTTGTCAGAGTTCTATGATGACTTTTTTTAATGATAAAAAAGTCAAATTCAAGAACTGAAATTTCATAGGAATGTAATACTGTATAAAATATAATAAAATGTGGTATCTTTAGATACCATTACAGTACTTAACCACCACCGTTACAGTACAGTACCACTTTGATGTGTGGCTGACTGTGTTGTTTTATATGTACTGATTGATTTCAGTGTATTTTCAAAAGATTTGAAATTATCTCAAAAGGAATCTAGATGCAGTCTTGCAAATATTGACCATGCAAGATCCCCAGTGTTTCCAAAATCATAGTCTGTGACTAAAAACCGTGTGACTTTAGAGTTGAGAGTGTCAAACTTCAGTCTATTAAAAGTCTTTTCAGAGTCTTTTCAAAGTTTTCTAGTGTATGGTTAGCATGAAATATCTTTGAGTCAGGATGCTGTATCTCAACTCCAAAGAGCCTTTTTGCCTTCATTTATCAACAACAACTATCAATTACATTTAAAAATACGATTTTTGACATTTGTGAATATATTCAGAATTGTCCATATTGCAGTGCATCTGAGAATCAATTTTAGGAAAAGCGTTAGGTTTGGAGAAAGGAAAACGCTGCATTCCAGCATAAGAACCTTATCCCATCTGTGAAACATGCTAGTGGTAGTATCATGGTTTGGGCCTGTTTTGCTGCATCTAGCCAGGACGGCTTGCCATCATTGATGGAACAATGAATTCTGAATTATATCAGAGAATGAAGGAAAATTGTCAGGACATCTGTCCATGAACTGAATCTCAAGAGAAGGTGGGTCATTGCAGCAAAGACGACGACCCTAAGGCACCCAAGCCGTTCTAACCAAAGAAATGGTTAATTAAAGAAGAATAAAGTTTCATGTTTTGGAATGGCCAAGTCAAAGTCCTGACCTTAATCCAATGGAAATGTTGTTGGAAGGACCTGAAGTGAGCAAGCTAATGTGAGGAAACCCACCAACATTCCAGAGCTGAAGCTGTTCTGTACGGAGGAATGGGCTTAAAATTTCTCCAGCCGGTGTGCAGGACTGATCAACAGTTTACAGGAAACGTTTAGTTGCAGTTATTGCTGCAACAGGGGGGGTCACACCAGATACTGAAATGAAAGCAAAGGTTCACTACTCTTGCCACTCACTAATATTTTAATATTTATATATATTTCTCTTTATCTACTTTTAGGACTTCTGTGAAAATTTGATGATATTGTAGGTCATATTTATGAAGAAATATATAAAATTCTAAAGGGTTCACAAACTTTCAAGCACCATTGAATATATACACACACTCAAGTAAATGCCAATTTAGCATAATCAATTAACACACCTATCTTTGGACTGAGGGAGGAAACCAGTACATGTAGTAACCCCACACAGACCACGGGAAGGACCTAGACTGCTCCACCCTGGGATTGAACCCAGAACTTTCTTGCTGTGAGGCGATGGTGCTACTCATCGATCCATCCTGTGTTCAGTTTCTAAATTAGATTATAGGTCATTTTAGATTCAGTTCATATTTATTTGTGTAATATTTTCACAAGACATTTTCACACAGCAGCATACACGGATCATCATACACAGGAACTTTGAATATTACTTTGTGCAGTTGACATGATTTTTAAAAATACCATTTCACCCATACTACACTATATAGTCAAATGTTTGTGGACACCACTTTTTTCCATGGTGACACTAACATTGAACATTTGTTTGCTCATTGTTTGGTTATTTTAATTAATCTCAAAGATGTCTGAACACACACAGCGCACAGTCTTAGAAATACTCAAACCAGCTGGTTTGGCACCAGCGATCATGCCAATTGTGTGTCTCTGTGTGTGAAAAATAATGAGTGAGTCTCTCCAACAAGATTTTGGGGGATGCTCCAGCAAATACGCATTCGTAACATTCCAAACATGTTGCATCACTCTTAACCCTGGCTGAGAGTGAGAATGATGGAATCTAATAAGTGGGGCTACACAAACGAAGCATTAAAGTTTCCCAATGGAATTCTGGAATTACTTATGTCTGAACAATTTCTAAAACCTGCATATAACATCTTTTATCAATGTTTCTGATTGCCACATTATGCCAGATTATCACATAGTGGATTGATTCAACTGATAGACATGGTAAGGTGAGCTTCCATCAGGAAATGTACCTACAGGCCATGTGGGCAACAACTGAACTTCAGCACTTTTTTAACACTTGGCTCTCAGACACTGAATTCTCTGAAACACACACTCAGAGACAGTCCCCTAAAAGGACTATTCAAAAGTCTTAGGCCACTATTAGATTAGATTAGATATACCAATGTTTTAGTAATGGCATAATGACCATATATAGTTATTTCTCTGTCGCTTTATTAGAATACAACCAAAAAATACAGGAATTTGTATGCAGTGTTAATGAACTGAAAAAAGACTACTCTATAGGTTACAGTGGCAAATATTTGGTGTGACCTCTCCTTGTACTTGAGCAATAGCAGTATCTGGCAACTTCATTGGGATGCCAAGATTTCTTTGGTCTGAAGAAGTTTGGTCAGGAATGATCTTTTTGGAAGGATGGCAGCCAAGAAACCACTTTTCAGAAGGGGAACAGGATGAAAAAGCTAACATATGTTAAAGCTCACAATGACTGGAATGAAGATCAGCAGAAAAAGTATTATGGAGTGATGAATCCAAGAGGGTATTTTTTTGGGTTGGGGGGTCCAGTGGTTGACAGTATGTTCAAAATGGTCATTATATAATTGTTAAAACAACAAATTTATTGGTGGTCTAAGACTTTTGCCACAAAAACAAATCAGGTGTGCCCCTAAATCTAACCCTAACCCCATTAATGGCCCACCATAATTGCTCCCAACCACTGCAGCCCACTTAACTCAGTCAAATGAGACACTTACTTGTTATAGTATGTGTATAGTATGTATATGATTAACAGTATTGTGAACTGCAAACCATTAAAACCGGCAAATCTGGTAATTCAGTTCTAGAGCTGACCCAATAATATCCAATACTTGATGATGCTTATTTACCAGTAAAGGTCACTATTGCCCAGAGTGAGGACCACTTTAGATAGAACTAAGTCCAGCCTGTCCCTCTGTCTCTTATCATGGCACGGTCACCATGCTATTTCTGTTTGAAGTTACTGTTTACATAGTTGCAGCTGTCAGGCATATGTTATGTTGTGAAAATATGTATAGTGATGTCAGTATTTACTTATTAGCCTGTGTTCACACTACCAAGTGACAATTTGTTATTATTGCTCCAGTTTAGTTTCCTGTGAACACTTTGTCATTGTCTTTGTGTACTCTCCAGGTTTTTAAGATCCTAGAAGAAATGATGCTGGCCAAAATGTGTATTGTTTACTGCATAATGTTTACACTTCACTGTAATTTAATTAATCTTAAGAAACAATGAGATCAGTTATAAGTTTGCCCTTAATTTATGCCTGCCAAGCCCATACTGTATTGTGATGGTAGAGCATCAGGAAAAATCAGTCAACCTGTGGCATAAGACTGTTCCAAGGAAATAACTTGGTCATTAATTTGGATTAGGATTTACAGCATTAAAACTATTCTGAAAATGTATTTAGAAAACGTGTAAAATGTGAAAATCTCAGTGTAAACAAAGTCAAAGTCAGATTTATTTCTATAGCACTTTTTACAATGAAGCATTGTCTCAAAGCAGCTTTACAATTTTCTATTATCTTCTAATATCTAAGGCGATGCCCAAATTGAGCAATCCTAGGGTGACAGTGGTAAGGAAAAACTCCCTAAACATTATGAAAAAGAAACCTTGGGAGGACCAAGACTCAAAAAAGGCAAGCAACATCCTTGGGTGGCTTAGATGATACATATAAGAATTAAATTAAATTATCTAATTAATTAATCTAATCAATAAGTTTATAGTAATAGTTTAAATAAACAGAGGCTAAATAAATATCAACAGAGGGAAGATATTTAAAATACATATTAAATAAATAAAATAATATGTAGGCTAACGAATTAGAGACAATGTTAATAATATAAAAGTTTAATAAACACCATTTCTCACTCTGACACTGTTTGCACTGACACTGTTTTTAATTTCAGAGAGAACATTTGTATTTTTAAGGCTTACGTTTAGTGAATTATTTTTAGCTGACTGTTTTTAGGTGTTTCATAGCGATAATAGTCCTAATTAAATTCAGTGTTTAGTAGCTTTAGCAATATTTGTTTAACCCATTGACATATACCTTTGCTAGTCCATTGAAATTCTACATTCATAGAGATGGGATTGCACAATGTAGTGACCCTGGTACCCCACATTCCTCTTGTGTCCCAATCATCTGCCTTCTCTGAATTCACAAAGCATATGTAGACTGCATTAGCACACTATCACAACCTTTTGCAAAGCTGCGTAAAACAATAGTGCTGTCTGTATTAATGTTGTGAGAATTGTGTCTTTGTATTACTTTGCATACTTGGGTCAAAGTCATTCTAGGTGGGTGTCAGTGGTCTCTTTCGGAAAAGAGTGAGGTGCTGTATTCACATCAGGGGATGTGCTCCTAGTGAAGAAGTTCCAGTAGCTCGGGATCATGTTTGTGATTGATGGAAAAAGAGTGTGAGATTGACAAACGGGTTGGGTCAAAGGCAGCAGTTTTGCTGTCACTATACCAGGCGATCGCGTTGAAGGAGGAATTTAATCCTTGGACAAAGGTCTCTTTGTTCTTCAATCTACATGCCTGTCTTTACCTACAGTGGGGCTTGAAAGTTTGCTTAGAATTTTCTATATTTCTGCATACCTTAAACTTTTCTCACACAAGTTCTAAAAGTAGATAAATATAACCTTATTAAACAAATGAGACAAAAATATTATACTTGCTCATTTATTTATTGAAGAAAATGATTCAATATTACATATCTGTGAATGGCAAAATATGTGAACCTTTGCATCGACTTGGAGGAATTCTAGCCCATTTCTTCATTCGGCATAGCTCTAGGATGATGAACTGCTCACTTTAGGTCTTTCCCCAACATGTCTAATGGATTAAATTCAAGACTTTGCTATTCCAAAACATCTGGAATGACTTATGATCTTAGGATTGCTCAATAATACACATTCTCTTGACATTCAATTTTATAATAAAGCGTTGAAAATCTAATGTAATTTAATGAGTAATGGATTGAAAGTGAAAAGTAAAAGCAAAACACTTACTCTACAGGTGAACTCAGGTTACTAGCATAGCTGCTAATGCTAACTGCAGCCTGCGTTCTGGAGGATCCAGTTCAGTTGATTTCCTTTCGGTTGGCTCTTATCGTCTTCTTTCCTGGCGCCTGTCCTGCCGAATGCGGGGTCCGCCCACCACTTTGATGCGACCGAGAATACTCCAGCCGACGCGTCACTTTGTCTGTCGCCAGAGACCACACTCGAACCAAGCCAATTTAGTGTAATCAATTAACCTAACTTGCATGTCTTTGGACTGTGGGAGGAAACCGGAGTACCCAGAGTAAACCCACACGGACGACATGCAGACTCCACACAGGAAGGACCCAGGACCTTCTTGCTGTGAGGCGGTGATGCTACCCACCGAGCCACCGCGCCGCCCCTTTGGTTGGCTCTTATAACTAACCTTTTTAGGACCCATGGACACTATTTGCACTAATAGTACTGTTGATGTAAAAATAAAGGATAACACAGATTTTCACTGTGTAACTATTGTGAATCTGAATCACTGTATCGTGAATCGTGAATCATGAATCAAGTTTTGGCTGAAACAAGTCACATGGCTCAACTCATATATGTTTAGGCAAGTTTGCCAAATACCAAACAAACCACCTCATATCAGTGAATATAACACAGCATTCTGTGTCTTTAAATTTTTAAGCTATATTTGAAGCTGATGTTCATTTAATCCAGTGATTTAGTACAACTTCACTTTGTCAAATTCAAATGCTTTAATTATAAAAATTGACTCCATGTTGAGATACACAATCAGGTGTGCATGTTCGAAGCTAGCGTTCAAGTTGTAAAGGTTTGTTATTTTTAATGTAAACACACATTTAATGTTAAAATGGCACAAACAATGCAAATGTGGCCACAGAAGGTAAAATCTGTTCATTTCATAATCAAATACATCCACTTGCTGTAATCATTCTCTCATTATAAAATTGTGCACTGCACATATTCTACCTGCCACCTAAAATAATACAGATACAAATTCATATCATATGGTAGTACCAGAAGCCACTTCAGTGGTTGTTAGCGGGCTGGGTGTTCTCGGTGAATCCAGTAAGCACGTTATTTAGTTAATGTCTTAATATCATATATCTTTATGTCTTATAGTTATATTGTGATATTATGTTACTAGCATGCTCTGGGCATTTGGAACCACTTTATTTTCAGTTTACACAAGCACTTACGGTTATGAGGACACTTAGTATGCTATGACTTGCTCAGTTTTCAGCTATTATTTGAGCCTAGAACCCTTCTCAGCTCTTATCAGAGTTATTTGTAGTGCTTGGAGGCCGGTTCTTAATAAAGTTTCACAATGAGCATGCTTCCTGGTGTTCACTTAACCATGGCTGTACCCCATGTATGCAGAAGTGTTATGGTTTGATGATAATGTAAACTGGGAGCACTGACTAAACACACCACACACCTTCAAATGGCAAGTGGGAAATCGGTGCATTTTTTGATGACCAATAACAAAATTACAGAAAACTAGGCAGTCAAAAACATTATAGCAGAGCAGATAATTCCTCTGGATGTGCAATGCCTACCCAGAACACTTGTAGATATCCCCCTCTATAAATTTCTATAGTGGATAAATATTATACAACGAAATCCCCACTGTTAACTTACAGGGTATTTTGTTCCCTGCTTTTGAACCACTAACTTGGTAAAGTGAATGGCTATCCAGAAAACAGCTTTTTACTTACTCACACAAGCCACTTTAGTTTGATTAATTATGAGATAAGGCTGTTAATTTATTACTTAAATACTGTTGCATTTAGTGTTAGAAGAAGAGTGTGAGAAGCTAAAGAACATTATGCTTGACTAAGTTCTGGTGACATTAGAAATAACAAGCATATGTCTATTAAAACTGATTTTTAATTGACATACAGATATACATAAAAAGTATTTACTGAAATGTAATGCTCTTCAGTAAATACTTTATTCTGGAGTACAGGAACAAAAGATAAAAGGGCAAAAGGTAGACATCTACCAATCAAGACTTGAGTCTTGGGTTGAAGGCAACTGGACTTCTTCTTGATTCTTGAAGACGTTTCACCTCTCATACAAAGGAGTCCAATAAAAAAAATAACTTACACTGTTAATAACAGAAGTAATATAACAGAAAAATGCATCAATGTTACAAACATAAATACAACCATAAATCAGAAACACAGAAAGAGTTTTCAAGATGCAAATGAAACAGCAGTGTTTCTTTGCAGACATTACTAGCCCAAAAAGTGTAGGCTAATATCTTGAGTTAATGTACTTGCAATGCACTTTTGGGCTAGTAATGAGGTAAAAAAAATTAATTACGATATGATTTCAAACAAGTGATGTCAATAGGAGATTGTAATCATGATTTGGTACAAAAACATTACCACGAAATGCTGAGTCTTTGAGGTGAAAAGGTCGACTTCATTTCATTTATTAATAAACATCCATTCCTGCATAGAGGCCTGCAACACATTCCAAAAAAATTTGGGACGCTAAAACATTTACCACTTTGTAATTTTGTCATTCCTTCTGACAACACTTAAAAGAAGTTGTGGCATTCAGCATACCAAGACATGAGATGTTTCAGATGTCATTTTGTCCCATTCTTCCTGAAAACACATCTTAAGGTGTGCAACAGTAGGCTACGAGGTCTTGATTGTTGCATTTTTTGTTTCGAAATTCTCCACACATTTTCTATTGGGGCAGGACACTTTATAGTGTGTGCAGCATGTTGTTTTGCATTGCCTCGTTCAAATATGGCCTGAACTGCAGGAATGAATGTTGCATATATTAACAAATGAAATGCAGTTTGATCAGACAAAGCACCTCGGTTCTGAACCACCTCAGAACTCGTCAAATTCAGTTGTCAACGCATTTTGACAGGGAAAATTTTTCTCGGCCCTTGTCGTTTGCACGGTACTTGCACGAGTCGGGTCACCTGACCCGTTTCAGCCAAAACTCGATTCAGGATACATGATTCATGAATCAGTACCCTGAGTTCACCGGTTTACTCACTCATTATATACTCACATTACTCACTAAATCATATGAGATTTTTCAATACTTTATTATAAAATAAGTGTTGTGTTAATAATTTTGGTCATCTGTAGGTTAATGAAAGTGTTTTAAGCATTAACTTTTTATTACCTAGGCTCCGATATGATACACTATACACACCCCAGTTCATGTTACATTTAACTTATGATGGATTTGACGGAACATACAGTGGTGTGAAAAAGTGTTTGCGCCTTCCTGATTTCCTATTTTTTTGCATGTTTGTCACACTTACGTGTTTTGGAACATCAAACCAATTTAAATATTAGTCAAAACACAAGAAAACACAAAATGCAGTTGTTAAATGAAGGTGTTTATTATTAAGTTAGAAAAATGGCTCTGTGTGAAAAAGTGATTGCTCCCTTGGTAAAACATAAGTTAACTATGGTTTATCACACCTGAGTTCACTGTCTCTAGCAACACCTAGGCCTGATTATTGCCACACCTGTTCTCAATCAGGGCATCATTTAAATAGGACCTACCTGACAAAGTGAAGTACACCAAAAGACCCTTAAAAGCTACACATCATGCCGAGATCCAAAGAAATCCAGAAACAATTGAGAAAGAAAGTAATTGAGATAAATCAGTCTGGATAAGGGTTATAAAGCCATTTATAAAGCTTTGGGACTCCAGCGAACCACAGTGAGAGTCATTATCCACAAATAGCGAAGACATGGAACAGTGGAGAACCTTCCCAGGAGTGGCTGGCCGATCAAAATTATCTCAAGAGCGCAGCGACGACTCATCCAAGAGGTCACAAAAGACCCCACAACAACATCCAAAGAACTGCAGCCCTCACTTGCCTCAGTTAAGGTCAGTGTTCATGCCTCCACCATAAGAAAGGGACTGGGCAAAAATGGCCTGCATGGCAGAGCTCCAAAACAAAACCACTGCTGAGCAAAAAAAACATTAAAGCTCGTCTCAGTTTTTCCAGAATGCATCTTTGATCACATCTTGAGAATATTTTTCCAAGACTTTTGGGGAAACATTCTGTGGACTGACGAGACAATAGTTGAACTCTCTTAAGGTGTGTGTCCCATTACATCTGCCGTAAAAGTAACACTGCATTTCAGAAACAGAACCTTATGCCAACAGTAAAATATGGGGTGGTAGTGTGATGGTCTGGGGCTGGTTTGCTGCTTCAGGACCTGGAAGACTTGCTCTGATAAATGGAACAATGAATTCTGCTGTCTACCAAAAAATCCTGAAGGAGAATGTCCGGCCATCTGTCCATGACCTCAAGCTGAAACAATCTTGGGTTCTGCAGCAGGACAATGATCCAAAACACCCCAGCAAGTCCAGCTCTGAATGGCTGAAGAAAAACAAAATGAAGACTTTGGAGTGGCCCAGTCAAAGTCCTGACCTGAATCCTTCTGAGATGCTGTGGCATGACCTTAAAAAGGCCATTCATGCTCGAAAACCCTCCAATGTGGCTGAATTACAACAATTCTGCAAAGATGAGTGGCCAACATTCCTCCACAACGCTGTAAAAGATTGAAAGTTATCACAAAACGCTTGATTGCAGATGTTGCTGCTAAGGGTGACCCAACCAGTTATTAGGTTTAGGGGGCAATCACTTTTCTCACAGGGCCATGTAGGTTTGTAATTTTTTCTCCCGTAATAATAAACACCTTTGTTTAAAAACTGCATTTTGTGTTTACTTGTGTTGTCTTTGCCTAGTATTTAAATTGGTTTCATGTTCTGAAACACTGAAGTGTGACAAACATGCAAAAAAATAGGAAATCAGGAAGGCGCAAACACCTTTTCACACGACCGTACCCCCTTCGTAAATCAGGGAGCTCCTGTACAATACAGCTCCATTAATGCATGTAATGGCTTTTACAGTGTTTATTTTCTGTGGATCTGTAACGGATTAATTCAATATACGTTAATCCTTATGGGAACAATTTGCTCGGTACTCCGAACCAAAGTACCACTGTATCTCGGGTTCATACTGTCTGCAGTGAAATAAAAGTCAAAGTAGGCCTACATGTAAGACACAGCTTTTTTATTTGCATTTTCCATACTGCCCCAGCCTTTTCTGATTTGTGGTTGAAAATGTGTAGGGCTACGACGTCCTTTAAAACTGATTCCGATCCCAATGACATGCTATTTTAGATCTGGTGGTTTCAAAGAAAAGCTATGGCAGCGGTTTTCAGGCCAAAAGTCGAGGAAGGAAAAAACGTTCCACTTCAGTTTCTCTCAGCTTCTTAACATCCATTGTGGGCCGATGGTATGACTCCTGTTTTCTAAGTGGGTTGCACCCATTCGACTGACAGAGTGTGGGAATGCCCCCCCACACGGTCTGTCCCATCTCCATCCCCACCAAAAATCTCAGCTGACCAATGAGGTGTCTCTTGTTTTCCCGTGGGCGGGGCTGCCTTTGGTCCGACAGAATGTGGGAATGCCTCTTTCTTGCCTTTGGCTCGGAGCGCTTTGAGCGAGGGTGCAGAAGAAGCGCATCATTTGGGCTCCGGAGGAAGGACAGCTGGGCAGGAGAAGCAGCGGAGAGAGAGCAAGAGAAAAGAGAGATAGGGAGAGAGCGAAGGTGAGAGAGAGAGGGGGTGAGAGAGAGAGCGAGAGTGAGAGAGATCCCCGTTGCCGAGTAGTTACGCGCGAGGACTTGTTGAAACGAATGGCTGCATGAAAAACTCGGTCCCTGCATCTCCTCCGGCTCTTTCTCTTCTCTCTCGACTTGGACCTACGAGTTCTGTGCGTCTCGTCGAAAAGTAAAGCAAAGCCCTCCGCGGTCCTCCAGCCCAACCTCGACTCGTCTCCGTCGCACGCGCGCTGTGTGTGTGGACGGTCATGGATAGCCAAATCAAGTGGAAAGCGAAACGGAGACTAAAGGGCGCGCGGCTCGCTCTGGCAGTGTTCGTGCTTTTCGCCGCAGCAACCACGTCGTCGCTCGCAGGCTCAGGTAAGTGCCTGAAAGAATTAGGGACCAGTGCTGGACTGCACTCAAAGGAATGGGATGGGTGAACTTTTTTTTTAGTAACTGGCACACTTTAGTTGTTACCCATCTTTGCATGCGCTCTGTTGTACTAGTTTGCTAGGCAAAGGTTACAGATAGTATGGGAAGGCTTTGGAACTTTTCCCCAGCTTGCAGACAAACCAGGCTTCACTGCGCCACCTATTGCTGCGTGATTTGGCTGGTCATTGACTTTTCCACAATCGTGGAAAGCTGATACACGGCCAACTGTGTGCCGCACTATTTTAGTTCTCAGCTTTGAGCATCCTCATCCAACTCCAGGTGTCTTTTTTCTGGTGGTAGATGATACCAGTTCAGTCAAAGTATCGCAGAGTGACATTTAAACATGTCACATTTCCATGCTTTGGGAAATGAAGGTAGGGTATCGCCAGGCACGTGACAGCAGCAATATGCAGCAATACAATGGTGTGGCCCATGTGGAATAGTCCAAGCATGCACGTAACATGGATTTAACTGCCACCAAGCTGAAACCAACATCAACACACCCCTAAACCCTACATGCTACAGAGCCAGGGTTGAGCGGGATTTTTTCCGCGAGCAGATTTTCTTTTCTTTTTTCATTCGCTCATCTGTCATTTCTGGCAGAACGCACAGTTTCTTCCTCAAACGGCCGTAAGGGGGAAAAAATGCGCGCCGGGAGAGTTTTTAGCCACTTCTCAAGCTTCTCATTTTCTCGAGTCGTAAAAGCGGCGAAGTTTATAATACGCGTAAACCGTCGTCTGCTTTTTCTCCTTTCATGTGGTACGTGAAAAAAAATCTTTAAATTGCAACCTTCTTGAAGGCTGCAGCGCGAGCGAGGCGGGGTTAGTGGCTAGCGCGCGCCCGTTATGTTCAGGGTGGAGTAGCCGCGTGTCACGTCTTTCAATCAGAGATGCTGAAGTAGGGCGGTACTATTAACCTCTGTAATCAGGAACCCCATATTCTTTCATTTACTGCCTCTGAAAGAGAAGAAAGTAATTACAAGCACGGTCTTTCTTAACTCCATTCCACCTGTAGAGCGCGCGCGAACACATAGAACTCTTCGCGCGCCCCCGAACATCAACTTTCAATATTTAAGTGCTGCATTAAATGTAGTGGAAAGCACTACTTTCATTCCACGGAGGAGTTTGAGTGCATAGCACGCGCCCCAGTAAAACCACAGCGGTAATAATTAGATTTTTGAACTACAGGACACGCCACTTAAATTCACTACAGGCACTACAAATCCCATAATGCCCCTACAACTTTCCGAACACTGAGCAGCTAACGCTTTAAAGACAGAGCCAGTTTCTTAGTGTTCATTTGTTCTTTATTTCTCATCCATGGCAGAGTAACACCCCTTGCTAAACGTGCTAAATCACGTAATCTATTTAGTGTTTAACATAATGGGACTGTAGCCTAGTGGTTAAGATACTAGACTCTGGACCAGAAGGTCCAGGGTTGGACCCACATCTGACAAACCCACATCTGACAAACAGCCACTGTTGGGTCCTTGAGCAAGACCCTTAACCCAGAATTGCTTGGATTGTAAGATTGCATCAATTGTAAGTCGCTCTGGATAAGGGTGTCTGTTAAATGCTTTAAATGTAAACATTATCATTTTTAAGCACAGCTGTGCCCCTAGACTGATTGACAAACAGCTGGGCCCCTCTAAATTATGTGTGCCCCAGTAGGCTAAAGCAAGTAGTTTGAAAATGCCCCAATGCATAGACAAGGTCTTTTTCATGTAATGTCTGAAATGTGAGAACAATCAAATGACCATGAACCCTTGAGTCAAGATTAAAACTTTTTTCACCATGTAAACATCAGACACAGCTTGCCTTCAAAATGTCCTGCTTCTTTCATAACTTTGTGTGAGCTACAGCTGAATTTCGCCATTTATGTACAGCCATTAAGAACAGGGACGTGTCAAAAAGGCAGCAATCTGCCATCCATCCCGTTCTGTCTATCTCTCCAGTGTGTCCTAGGGAACATCGCTCTCTCTCACAAGGGAACAGAGGGAGGGAGGAGGTGGAGTTTTACAATGTGTTCCATTAGTTAGAACTCTGTTCTCAGCCTCCAAGCAGTGGTGGTTCTAGACTATTTGAAGTGGGGGGGCAGGCTTGGGCCAGAGGCTATGTTAGAGGGGACAATCACTTTGTACCTAAATGTTGCCGTTTGTTCGTAAGACTGAGGTAACTCACTCCTCATTTAGGGGGGCCATATGGTGCACCCCCCAGAATTGGCACTGCTTCCATTTTCTCTGATTGAGTTTCTGTTCAAACACAAAGGAACATGAGCAATACCATCAGCAGTCAAATGTTCCAAGTGCTCAGTGCTTTGCAGGAAAATGGCTTTTTTTAGCAGTAGCTGCTGTGACACCAAAGGTCCTCTCTAGGGACTGTCTATGAGTTTTAGCATTATTTGGACTACCAGTTTTAGCTTATGTTGGTGTGAATTGGTAGATCTATAAACTGACATAACACAAACAGTTCATTAAAATTGTACATGGGCTATAACAGTTTTCTGGAGTAGTATATTTGATTTTAAAGATGTCTGGCAAATTAGACAAACCCTGCTAACCAGCTATATAACCATTTAGCATATAAGGTATTTTAATACTCCAGCCCACTATCTAAAGTAAACTAAAACTTTTAACTATGACGAATGAAGATTGGGAAAATAATAGAAGTAGACGGTGGTCTGAAAGCAATAGTTGATTCTGATAGAATGGTTGTTAATTTTGGGATTTCAAGTGCTAGAAGAGACATGCTGGGTAGCCTAGTGGTTAAGGTACTGGACTATGGACCAGAAGGTCCAGGGTTCAAATCCCACCTCTGCCAAGCTGCCACTGTTGGGTCCTTGAGCAAGACCCTTAACCCACAATTGCTTGGATTGTAAGATTGTACCAATTGTAAGTCGCTCTGGATAAGGGCGTCTGCTAAATGCTGTAAATGTAAAAAAATGTAAATGATGTGAGACATAGAATTTGTGTGCTCACACGTTATTGGTACAGGTGATGAAGGAGGCCTTGCTAATTACAGCCCAATCAAGAGATTACAGGCAAGCAGAAGGGCCAATCAGAAAGCCTAATGTACACTGACATCATTGATAGTAGGTGGGTTTTGAATATACAGAAACCAGGTAGGCTTTTTCACACAGGAAATACTAGGAATTGGGCTCCCATTATCCAATCTGAACTTTTTTTCCTGAATGACGGGATTAAACTCATTTTGCAACTCTGTTTTTTTATTACTCTAGTAATAAAAACTTAAAGCTATTTGTTTCCTGCGATAAACTATGCTTTAAAAAGATCTACTATTTTTGGTTCCAATTCTATTCTCACTACCAATCAATGCTCAAACAAGTTCTAAAAATAGGAAGTACGTTTATGACTAGGCTGGAAAGCTGGTTCAGAGAGGACAAAACTGGAATAGCTGTAAGTGAGGATGCATAGAAGGCAAGGCTACATGAGCACAGGGTCAGAGTTCAAATATCAGATGCTCAGGGTCCTGAACCTAGCAGATGACTACAGCACAGGTTTACAGTTTTATACACTGAGGCACAGAAAGTTAAAAGAAGAAAGTGCGCTCTTTTAAGAGTGTTAGTGTGTGTGTGTGTGTGTGTGTGTGTGTGTGTGTGTGTGTGGCCATGTTACAAGGCTTTTCTCTGGCAACGTCTGTAACTCAATGTATGTATGTATAATTATGAACCATTTCACAACTTTATGTCAGCTCATAAACTGGGATACTGTCTTAAAGTTTAGGTTTAGGTGAATTTCTTTGAAGTTTGCAATTGTACATGTAAATGAACTAGTTTATGTGAAAATCCTGAAGATGCTGTAAAATGGTTTGGATGAAAGGAGCCAAAGTGCATAGCTGTTGTTGATGAATGAGTCATTTCTTGTCTGGTATGAGTTTTAAATCAAAAGGAGTGAGTCTTCAATAAAACTCACAGGTGTTATTAGCAAGTAATGTGGTTCTCATAGTTAAAAGTGGAACTTATGTCTTTGAATTGTGGGGGGAAACCGGAGCACCCGGAGAAAACCCACACAAGCTTAGTCCAAGGTCGGGATCAAACCGTGGACGCAGGAGCTGTGAGGCGACTGCGATAGCCGCTGCGCCACCGTGCCGCTCTGTATGTGTACAGTATGTGAATGAGTAGATATTAATGTGTATGTATGTGTGGATATGGGTATGTGCTCTGGGTTCCCCTACTTATGCTGTAATGCGGTGGATGGCGAGTGCTATGAATGGACTCTTTGACTGTGTGTGAACTCCATCTGCTTTGTTATGATTAACGTGAGGACTGGGGAGATCTGGGACGAGCTTCGAATATTCGATATCAGTGTTTCTAGCAGAAAAGCGGTCCATTTTATGATGTAGAGATATTTTGAATGTTTTTCCCCCTCGTTTACATCTGGAAAGAGTCATGAAGCCAATCCATGAGAAAGGAGAGGGAGAAAAAACAGGGAGAATAAGGGGAAAAAATGTGTTCCAGATGTTTTTATTCGTTCAGTGGTGGAACGAGGGAGAGGCCAATGAAATACTTTCATTTACAGAACAAACACCTCTCTTTTGGTGGAAAGGGCAGAATGGGGTTTCAACTAGAAAAGATGAGTTTACAACTAAAGAGGATTAGCAATGTAGTGCGAATTTTGTACGACTCATGAAACAGCTGAATAAGTCCAAAATGCTTGTAGATTGTATGTGTGTGAATGTGTACCTTGTCTTCCTATACTTTAGAGGACCAGGAAAACCTGTCAATTTTGACTTGTGAGGACTGTTTTGGCGGTCGTCACTTCTTTAATTGTTTGTTTGATTTTGTTTTTTTGGTTTATTTTTTACAAAAATGGCAACATTTGTTTGCAAATTTAAGAGATTTGCTTTAGATTACTGATGGTAAGGATAGGGTTATGGTTAATTGTAGCATTAATTAGTTACAGTAATCATTATGTCGATGGAATGTCATCAGAATTTTAACTTGACAAATTTGGGGTGGAGGTGGCACACCATCAATATTAGTCGAAAGTCATTAACATTTATGTCATTATCCAGAACAACTGGATACAACTTTACAATACAAGCAATTGGATTAAGGGCCTTGCTCAAGGACCCAACAGTGGCAGCCTGGCAGAGGATTTGAACCCTGGACCTTCTGGTTCAGAGTCCAGTACCTTAACTGCTTGGCTACCACAGTACCATTAATATTAGTTAGTTTTTTTAAGGTTCTACCCTGCTTTTTCCTGCTCAAGGCCCCCACTTCAGTGCCGACAGCAGTTCTTGTTGCATCATCTTCCAGTCAGCCTCCTTTCCATTAGACACAAGTAATTTAAATATTGTTTCATTTTATAGGATGTTACTGCAAATTTGGCAGTTACTGCATACTGAATTTACTGAGTTTACAGACAGAAATATAATAAGAAGGTTTAATGCAGTACACCACTCCATTGGAGAGTTTCTGCTTTAGAGGGAATATGTAGAAAAGACAGTGAGTTGTGTTGTGTCACATGTGCTCCACTGGGCTGCTGAAAGAACAGACATGGAATGTCCCTTAATGGTGAATTCCAGCTGTGTGTGTGTGTATGTGTGTATGTGTGTGTGTGTACTAGTGGTGTCCACTTCCTGTGAACCTGATGCTTTAAAGGCAGGCTGATAGAGAGCATTTGATCCTAGAAACACTGAGTGCACACCTAGTGGCTGTTTATAGTAATGCTTGAAAGATTGTAAACCCTGTAGAATTGTCTACATTTTGAAAATTAATAAACTGGAAAAAATATTATACTAGACCATTTACTTGTTGAGGGAAATGATCCAATATTACATATCTGTGAGTGGCAAATGTACTTCTGAACTTTTACTTGCAGTATCTGGTGTGCCCCCTTTGAGCAGCAATAACTGCTGTTAAACATTAGGAGATATTTTAACTCATTCCTTTTTTCTGAGATTTGATGGGCTTCCTCACATGGGAGCCGCTCACTCAGATCTTTCTACAACATTTCTATAGGACTAAGGACTTTTTAGCATTTCCAAAACTAACGTTAATTTCAATTAACTATTGTTTGGTAGAATGACTTGTCTGCTCTTGCTGCATGACTCACTTGAGTCTCTCTTGAGATTCAATTCACGAACAAATGTCCAGACAATTTCCCCTTGGAATTTGCTGATCTAGCTCAGAATTTATTATTCCAATGGTAGCAAGTCATCCTGGCCCAGATGCAGCAGAATCCCATGATAATACCACCACCATATTCCACAGATGGGTTAAGGTTCTTTTGCTGGAATGCAGTCTTTTCCTTTCTCCAGATATAAGATTCCTCCATTAAACTAAAAAGTCATGTTTGGTGTAATCTGTTTTCAAAGTTTTTTCTGGCTAGTCCATGTGATCTTTAAACTGCAGATGGGTAGCAGCGTTTGTTTTTGGAGAGTAGTGCTCCTTGCAACAATGCCATTCACACCATTGTTGTTCGTGTTCTCCTGTTGATGGACTCATGAGCATTAGCCAATATGATAGAGGTCTTTAATTACTTAGAAGTTACCCTGGGTTGTGACCTCACTAACTATTAAACACCTTGGTCTTGGAGTGATCTTTGTGGTCAACCAATCCTGGAGAGGGTAACAGTAGTCTTGAGTTTCCTTCATTTGTACACAATGGGGTCTGACTGTGAATTTTTGTCCAGGCTCTTTAGAGATGGTTTTATAACCTTTTCCAGCCTGAGCATCAACAACTCTCCTTACAAAATCTCCTTAGTTTGTGCCATGATCCTGTTCCAGAAACGTGTTGTGAAGGTCAGTCTTTGAAAGAAACCTGTTCTTTGAATAAAACAGGGTGCTCACTAAGACTCGATTGTCATCACGTCGATTGAAAACATCTGACTTCTAAGATGGGAAGTACGTGCCGTGCAGACAAAAAACAGTAGTGGAGGTTGCTGCAGTCTCAAAACAGCTATAGTACTTATTGTTCCTAGGTAATTTACATCTACTTTCAGATAGGTGGGATATTAGCTGAAATGATAATGCTTTGTGTTCTACCCCAGTATTGAACAATAACACAAAGTTTTGGTGCTGATTTGCCAAAAATGTCACAATTCTTTGCAATTGTGAATTAAGTTTTAAATCTGGTAAATACCAATTACTCCCTTTTTTGCGTTATCAGTCTTTTGCCCTTGCAGATATATCAATATATCAAAGTCTCGGCTTTTATCTGATGCAGAACTCTGCTAGTATTTTTAAGCTGCATCTGATGCTGATCTTGCTGTAGCTGAAAAATAACACTTTGAAGGTTTTGTAGTTATTTTTCTCAGTAAATATTAGAACAGGCATACAGTCTTGCCCTCAGCACGTTTTTGAACCTTTTCAGGAGTTTGCATGATTAACAAGCTTTACTTGTTTCCTACATTTTTCTTCCTGAGTTTCTGCTGACAGGAAAATCTTCAGTGGAGTTAGCATGCCTTTTTTTGTTTGATGTCTTACATCACTTGAACTCAGATATGTCATCGCTGCATAACAGCATTAGCTGTGAAGAGATTAGTTTCGGTTCTTTCAATTCACCTTTGTCTTCACAGAAATACTTTGGGTTGCCTAAGTATACTTTTAACCACTTAGCTAATTTTACCTATATCCTTCATTGCCAAAGTTTTTTTACATAGATACTCTGTCTTTTTACCAGTCCTGTCCTTTGTATCTCTGCATTGATCAGTCTCTACTCCTGTTTTTGTCTCTCACTACATGAGGGTTATACGTTGCATTATTTTAAAGTAGCCTAAATACATTCTTCAGCGTTGCACCAGACAGATTGTAAACAATAGTAAGACACTATTGTGCTGCCCAAACAAGGATCGCTTTTGTGTTGATGCTTCAAGCATAATAATTGATAATAATGATAATTAATATGCGTGTTCACACCCGCCACAGCCGTGCAGGGGTCAAGCATAATTTCAAAAAGGGTGTGGTGGTATGTTCCCCAATTCCTCTATAATTTGTGCCACTTCAGTAGGCACATGTATGAAAGTGTGTGTTTATCTCTAAAGGGTTATATGTGGCCGTGTGTGAACAATTCAGCGTGTGTATGTATGCTGAGAGAATGTCAAACAGGTCTGGACAGGTGAGTGGAACTATTAAGGCCCTGGAGCATGGAAATCTGGCACTCCTTCATCTAGCTGTACCAATAAAGCATCTCTCACTTCTGCACACACACACACACACACACACACACACACACACACACACACACACACACACACACACGCTATCATTGTGGGGACTTTCCACTGACATAACATTACTCTATCTAGGAATACAATGCAAAACCTACACTTAACCTCAGTAACCAAAATGGAAGGTTTTGGCTTGTTTCAAAAGATAGAGTTTTTGTTAAAAAAAGCAGGTTTCCTTGTGGACAGGTAAAATGTCTCCACAAGGTAAAAAATATCCAATCTTTCAATCCTTGTGGACATTTGGTCCTCACAAAGATATATAAACTTGACCCACACATACACAGCTTTAATACTTTGGGATCATTCTCCAAAAAAACAAGTCCCAACTGAGCATTGTATGAGATAAATCAATTGCATTGGAAGGGAGGAAGGAAGGGAGAGTATTACGTTAGTGGAACTTACATCTGATGTGCAAAGTTTAGTTGTATTTCCAATCTTGGAACTTTTATCAGTTCCAGCCCAAATCCTGTTAACATTCTATCTGGTTTAGTTCCAGTTATAAGTCTGCTGATTTAATACCCTTCTGGATGTAGTTCCAATCCTAATCCTGTAGAGTTTACACTCTGCAGGGTTTGTTTCCAATATATTTGGAATAGTAGTATATATTTAGTTCAAATCCTAATCCTGCAGAATAAACATTCTGCAGTTTTTGAGTTGTTCTTAATCCTGCAGATTTTACAGTGTTCCAGCATTCATTCAAATGTTAATGCTGGAGATATAACTCCTCTAGATCTAGTTCCAATGATAATCCTGCAAACTTACAGTTCACCAGGTTCCGTTGAAATCCCAGGGCAGGAGATCTACAACCCAAATGGATCTACAGCCAATTCCAGTCCTACTGATTTAACACCATACAGAGATTGGTTCCAATTTTAATCCTTAAGATTTATCATGCTACACGGTTGGTTACAATCCTGTCAGGTTTACCTCCAAGTTTAATCCTAAAATTTTATTCGCTACAAGGTTTGGGCCCACTCTTAATCCTGCAGATGTAGCACCACATGGATGTTATTTTTGATTAGGGACTGTTCCTGTGTTGGTTCCAACCTGATTTCATCATCTCCCACAGAAAATTGTGAAAATATAACATGCAGGATGAAAACGTGTATTAGAGATTTATTTTTTGTAATGCATTCTAGTGGCGGCATATCAGCAGCTGTTGATCCTGATGATTGATCAAGGGTTGGTGGAACTGACATGTCACTGATCCCCTTTCAAGAGTGGTGACCTCAGTTTTTTGTGCTGAATATGTGTGTCAGTCCTGTCAGCACAGGGTTACCATTGTCCATATCAGCATGTTATCACATTTGAGTTCATAGATGTGCAGCAAAATGAGTCACTATTTCCAGCCTGAGGATCAAACACACCGCAGCTGCGAAATGTGGAAATCTCTCTCACACGGAAAACCAAGCAACTATTTCTGTTTTATTGCACGGTTTATTACGAAGGGCGTGTTAATGAACGATGAAAGATAGACAAAACGAGAATTGCCGAAGTGTGAAATGTGTAGTCAGCTTTTACAGATGGAGTGCAGTCTGAGTGACGCTGAGTAGCAAATGTTTGACATGTTTGTCTCACTATCCTTGTGGGGACTTTCCATTGGTTTTTCAAAAGAAGGTTTGTAGTTTCTGTAAAAAAAAGCTTTCCCCATAGGGACCAGCAAAATGTTCCCACAAGGTAAAAAAATGTCAGATCTTCCTATCCTTGTGAGGACATTTGGTGTCCACAGTGTAATATAAACATGACCACACACACACACACACACACACACTCAACCGCTAGAAACAATTCCTTCCTACACTATAAAGCATGTCCTGCCAGAGATGGAATATAACTTTGTAATGTGCTGTTTAAAAAGACAATGAATATGCTTTAAATATGAAAGTAAACAAAAAGATCAGAAGAGAAAGGGAGAAACAGAAAACTAAAATACTATATTGTCTTTTTCTTGAAGTACCTTATAATAAGAACAATGAACTAAACATTTCTTAAATTACTAAAATGCTTTGATATGGCTAGCAAATCATGACTTTTGAATTGGTTGCTGATGCCATGCTCTCATATTTCCTGAGAGAGTGAACATGATCATGGTGGTCACGACTCATCAATACCCTAGTAAGTGTATATTTACTCCCTGGACAAAAAAGGTGGTAGTAACTTCAGACTGCTGTAGATGGTGTTGCATGAGGATGACCAAGCTATAAATACCTGTGTGGTGTACAACGGGATTTACTGATTGAGAAGGCAGATTGTTTGATGTGTGGAAAATTGATCTCAGCGCAGACGATAATGATTGGCCAAAAAATGGGTTGCATTTTGGCGTACCAAAGGCCATAGTGTGAAGGAAGTAGCTGAATTCAGGTCATACGTGTAGGTCTACCAGCAGTGGCAAAAATCCTAGTCTACAGGAAATTCATATCAGAATTTGTTGTGGTATTACACGATATTAGATATGTTTCAGTTACAGGTGACTCATTTTTTGTCCAGAGTATATATACCAGTACTATTGTAATATTGTAACACAGTTATTTATCAGTATACGTCCATATCTACACCAGTATTGTTTCAGACTCAGAATGAATATTAGATAAATGAAGCCAAATACATGATCTTTCATGCTGGAAACAGATTTTTTAGAATTGTTCCACTGTAAAAAAAAAGTGTTAAAAGTAAGCAAACACTCATTCAGGCTTATAATTTAGCTGTTTATGTGTTCATTAATCCCACCCACAGTGACAGGCCAGTCGATCACAGGCTTATAATTACCGTTACAGAGTTTGTTTGATGGCAGACTTTCAGTAATTGTTTCTGAACTGTGCTTTCCTCCTTGCCACTTTGTGGTTCTTTTCATTTTTGTGCTTTGACGTACTGTGTAGCCTTGTAAAAAGTTTAAAACTGTGTTCTTGTATACCTAGTTTAGGACTTTTTGAGAAAGCACATATCATGTTTTAACATGATTCACATGATATCCAAGTGTCAGTGTCTGGAAAACTCTTTAATCTTACCTTGCATTTGCAAGCTCTTCATCTGCTTGTGTTGTGAGCATCCCTGAAATCTGGGAGAGGGATTTAACCAGTGGGAACTGGTAGTTATAGTCAGTAGTAACAGCTGTCAACAAGCGTATGCTAAAAAATGGAGCCCTGTTACTCTGTCAGGGGTTAGTGGGTGATTTATGCATTTGCAGAACAACTGATGGAAAAGGGTCTAGAATGTCCTATAATATATAATAATGCAGGTTTATGTTATACCTATGAAAACACATGAAACGTGATTACATATGTTTTGGCAGGATGGCGAACATAATAACTTAGCACTTTGCATTAAAGTGGGACTGTGGTGGATTAGTGGTTAAGGTACTGGACTATGGACCAGAATGTCCAGGGTTCAAAACCTACATCTGCCGGGCTGCCACTGTTGGGTTCTTGAGCAAGGCCCTTAACCCACAATTAGCCCAGTCGGAACACAATTGCTTGGACTGTATCAATTGTAAGTCGCTCTAGATAAGGGTGTCTGCTAAATGACATAAATGTAATGTAACCACGTGATTTGCTGATTCTATGGATACAAATTGGTATTTGGTTCAAATTGCATATCTGAATGAAAAGTCGTGTTTTTTCCATTTACAAATCACACTGTGATTTTCCATTTGTGGTCTAGAAATTGTAGCGTCCTGCATGGATAATTGATTTTTGATATGCAGTTCAGAGCATTATAATGAGTAAAGCATGCAAAAATACTGAATACCACCAAGGTTAATTAAAAGTATTAAGTAAAAGCATGCTAATGAAGTTAAGCCAACTTCCCATACAGTCTTAAAGCAATCGCCAGTGCGTGGGATCCTGAGTCCGGTGAAGACATAATTCTGCAGCATATTACAATGTGTGTAGGTGTGTGTGGTCATCTGGTGGTTTATATGAGGAAATTTTCCGAAACACAAGCACTGTGCCGTGTTCTGTGTCGAATTAGTATGATACAATGAGGAGAAAAAGGAGAAAGAGGGAGAGAGATTGGGGTGGGGGGATCGCTTGGAACAGATACAGGTTTAAATGTAGAGGATTGACAGTCTCTCTCACACACACACACACACACACACACACACACACACACACACACACACACACACACTCACTCTCACTGTGTAATTTGTATCTTAAGTCAGATTTTCCATTTGAGATGCAGGACAGAGGACATTTAAGGGGAAGTTGAGGAGTTTGTGCCAGACACATCAGAAAGATGAATATTTTTGAAGAAGCTGATGAGGAAACCATGAACACACACAGACACACATATGTAAATAATGTTATGTCTACGACTAACAACAACCTTAACCAGAGTACCCAAACGACATATTTCAGTCCTCTTAGTTTATTGTTTAGCCACCCATTTGCCCCCACATAGTCAAAAGGGCTAAATAAACTCTACACACCGGTGGGCTACGTGCTGTGACAGTATAGTGAGTAGATTACTACTATTGTATCAGAGAAAGCTGCAAAAATGAATTGTAAATTGACCTAAATGTGTATAACTCAGCAAGCAAATCTGATGACAGTAACTGCCCTCTTGGTCTTTCATGCTTCAGTGCCTATTTATTTATGCAAAACATATGTGCGGCTTTAAAAGTCAGCTTTGCATGGCTTTTTGTTCTGTTTGAAGGAGTTATTACTAGCATTCATGGATTTTGTGTTATGATTTAGAGTTCTGGTTGTCAAGATGTGCTTCAGAGAGACAGATGAATTTGCACTTTCGTCACATATGACTAAAATGCACCTCCAGACATTAGATTGAAATCTGTTTTATATCTGGGTGCATGTACACTTGTAGTTGAGTACTAATGCCTATCAAAATATGAACCTAATACCCAAAGCCTAATACTCGAAAGGAAATTTATTTAGGCATGTGGTTATTTTCCATTTGTGGGAGTGTGTTACTATGTCATCTTGACTCCTTCCTGTTAAGGACATTGTATGCTAATCGAATCCCTTTGAGATGATCTGCTTCTTGTTAGGAAACTTTAGTACAAACAAAATAAGTAGTGCCAGTATAACAGAATATAACAGAATGAATAACAGAAAGTAATAAGGGCTACACAGCAGGTAAAAGAGGTCTTTTTCGTCATATGTGACACAGATGTGATAGCTTTGGGGCAGCATGAATGAAGAAAACACACTGTATCTGACATATTTAGTTCTAATTTGGACCACTGCCATATGTAGCATTGAAATCTGATACATTTACGATACATGGCAATGCAACTCTGAACCGCCAGATCAGAATTCATATCTTTTACGTCATTCCAACTTGTCATTCGCTATAAATCCATGCTGAGGAGAAGGGAAAATGGATGATAGCAGTGAGGGAGGCTTTCAGTGGTGGGATTGCGAAGTAACAGACCTAATAAATATTTGGGGTGATATCTCTGTGCAAATCGAAGCCGCTCCCTGTTTAAGGAAATTTCTAAAGAACAGGAGGATATGACTGCAGTGTCAAAGGAAAATAAGCTTAAAAGCAAGAATAAAAAATGTAAGAATTGGCAGCCAGTCTCCACTGCACATTAACATGACCATTAAAGAAGTGCTTGTTACTGTAGACTGTATTTAGTTGTTTACCTCTGGATGACCAGGTCACATGAAGCATAGCTCTTTGTGTATGCAAAAAGATAAGAGAGTGAACAGTGTAAAAAATTTGTATTTGGTGAACATTGCCAAACTATATGTGTTGCATTAGCTCAGGTAGCACAGTGGTCTAAACTAGCCTGCCTGTGCAGGACCCCAGGTTCAAATGGTGAACTCTAGCCGAATCAGGCATTCCTTGCTGACATGATTGGCTGTGTCTGAGATAGTAAATGTCAATCGACGTATCATCACCCAGTTCTCCAAACCTGACCACTGCCATCCCTGCAATGAAATGGTGCCCCATTCAGGGCCTGCTTACTCCTGCACTCTTGAGTTCAAGGAAAAAGTGTTGTTAAAAAATTCAGTTAAAGTTAAAATTCTTATGGAGCCTTGAACTGCAAGTTGTTCTTTAATTGGAATTGGAATATTACATCGATATCACATCCATAATGTTAATAAACAAGTCCTGATCTTTTTTAAAGAGATGTACTGTAAGCTTGAACTGTAATAGCTTAACATGGCATTGCTGTTTTTTGTATGCCATGAGGTGGGACAAGCAAAACAACAGCAAGGCTAAGTATTGCTATATGTTGCACTATTGTGTAGTTCAAATGCTTAGTATTACAGAACCATCATATTTGCTCTGTCACCCACTATTAAGCATATCTATTAGTGTAGCTATCATAACTAACTTCGGTTTTGGCTTATGCTGAAATACATGTTAGCTTAATTATGTGACCTAAGTCATATGTGAGGTATTTCACAGTTTTGTTGGTGCGAGTAAAAAATAGATTTACAGTTTTCCAAATTTAGCCAATCAGTCAAGGCCTGTGGTGACTAGCTTCTTTACTGCATTACTGTGCTAATGTAGCTAGCGAGTAATGGTATTGTGCCTCATTGAAAAGTATATGAATTACCAATACTAAAAATCTGAACACTTTCATTACAGAAGAAACTGTAATAAATAATTGATGGTTGAATTCAATTTGTGAGGTGGTACTTTCAAATCTTGTAAGACACAGTTTCCATTACTAGCTATAGTAGATGCTGCTGCTGTAGATGCAGGATAAAGCATTCAGTACAACATTCACAAAACATGATGGCTGATCAAATTTCTTTTATTTTTTATTTTTTTTGCTGAGCTGTTGCTGTAATAGAGCAAACCAAGTTGCTAGGTGATGAACTGGCCTTCCCTTTAAGTGCCTGGTGTCCTGTGCACAAGGTCAGGAATGCACCCAGACTTAAAAAATAGTGTGTGCAAGCATGTGTGTGTGAGTCCATGTGTACATGACCGCATGTTTGTTATACTTGGGTGGACCACATGTCCCCCTGATGGATAGGAATATTGGATAATTTTGAGCTTGTGGAGGCAATTTGCTGGTCCCCACAACTTTAATTGCTTGTTTACAAAAAATAAACTTTTATTTGAAAGAACACAAAAGACAAAATGTTTGCTTTTGTTCTCAGAAGATAAGGTTTAGAGTAGGTGTAGCACTACAAAGCTACAGTAATTATTATTTCAATGGAAAGTCCACATAAACATGAAATGAAAAAAGATTTGTGTGTGTGTTAGTGCAGACGAAAGAAGAGATTGTATGGGGACCAAATGCCAAGTATGGGGACATACGGTTGTTGTCCAAAAGGAACGAAAAGAGACAAATGGTTTTCTTTTGGGTACTGAAGATGTCATAGCAGCCATAGTATTATTTAACATTATTTAATCCAGTCTGCCATGTTCACACTCGAGGAGGGAGACATAGATGGTTGTAGACGGAAGATGGAATTCTAATTCCATCGAAAGAAATCATTGGATCAGTTGAAACCAGCTTGATATGGAATATTTTTTATTAGTGAAGTCCATGCCTTAAAGTATTCAGGCCATCATAAAATTGAAGAGGAGCAACAATGTGCTTTTTTTGTTGACGACTCCATATTGAGTGATTCCATTTTTTGCTCTACTTGATCTGCCAAAAATATGCAGTTGATTAAAATAATTTAATTTAATTAGTTTGAGATATGCTTCAGGTTGATTTTCCTTACATTTTGAATGTCCAATTGTTAAATAACAATTGTTTGATGTCATATCTATAATAAACAAAGTAAGAGGCTGGATGAACATCCTTCAAGGGTTTAAATTTTTTGCCAGGTATAGTAGGAGGCTAAAGTCGACACTACAGATAAACATATACACACACATGACACACAACAGAAAGATAAGCATATATGCACAATGCTAAAGATACACATACATGCATATTCTAAATGGAGACAGAAAGAGGGAAGCAAGGAAAGATACAAGCTGTTGTTGCAAACAGGCAGCGAGAGACAACACCCGGAAAGAAATACTGCCATTAAATAACTCCCTGAAAATCGATTGCATTACACTGCTGGCTGCCGGAAGTGGGGCAAACGTGTAAAGAATCCGTGCACGCTGTGACACCAACCTCTGCCGGCCTCGGTGTGACATAGCACCCCTCATCCTCTCCAAAGATGCACTAACAAAGAAAAGAAAAGAAAAGAAAAGGGAAAACAGACAGACATCTCAGAGGAGGGGGGTAACAGAAAACCATGGAGAATCAGAATGGGGGGGGGGGGCACAGAAAGTTCATGAGGGTAGACAAGCAAGAGGAACAAATGGGGAACCAATAACACAATAAGTTGCCCATGGAGGGCTGCCCGAGGACAAACATTCTTTGAATTTGTCTCTACTGTGAAGTCCATGAACATGAGGGCCTGGGGTCATCTGGCGAAGTGTGCCTGTGGTGGCCGTGCACGAACAAAGGCTGCTGGGGCCATAGGAGCCGCAACAAAATTTGTGAGAGCCATGGGCATTGGCCAGAAGCTGGTGGTGGAGCCTCCAGTGGAGCAGGAGCTGCTGGCTCCCCTGAATGGGCCTCTGAGGCTGCTGTCGTGGTCTATGCACATCCAAGGCCGGGAAGACAGAATATGCATCCAATATGGCTGTGCAAACTGCTTGCACATTACCCAGAAGGGCAGAGAAGGCAGGCTCAGTTGTGGTGTTAAATGAAGCAAGTTGTGAAGCTTCAATGATTGGATGAACCCAAACAGACCTCAGTCAATGCAGTCAATGGCAACACAAGAGATAAACAGAGTGGCACACATGGGTCAAGTGTGTGTCTCACCATATTACTAATTACCCCCCCAAGATTTCTCATATTCGGAGATTTAATATATAAACCTTGTATGCAAATTTGTGTGGTGTAATTTTGTATGTTCTCTGTGCTGTGTATAGCAGGGTGTGTTATAGAGTTAGGATAGCAGTGTTACAAACTGTGTCTTGTGGCTTGTGGTTCTTTTGATGCCGACTCGTGTGTGTGTGTGTGTGTGTGTGTGTGTGTGTGTGTGTGTGTGTGTGTGTGTGTGTGAGAGAGAGAGTGAGAGAGTGTGTGGGCGTGCATGTGTGTGTTTGATGCCCTTGTGGTAGTTTGTCTCTCATTAAGAGCTGGCAACGAAGACCAGTCCTTTCTTTCATGTGGAAAGTAGAAGAAAGAGAAGGAACGAGAGAAAGAGTGAGACGAATTTGAAAAGGAGGACCGATTTAAAACTGTTTAAAAACACTACTGTTAGAATAACAGCGGTGGTAGTTTCATTTGCTTTCTCATAAACAAACTCAGAATTTACACAGAAGAAACTAGCTTGTGAAGCTGGTTTTATGACTGTCTGATGTGAACTCACGCTTCTGAGATAAACTCATTTGAGGAATCATATAAAGTTCAGCTGAAATGAGTTGCTTTCTAATACTTCAGTCAAAAGCCCTACGCCTAGGTACGTGGCATTTCTTGGCAGCATTTGTGCTTCTCGGATAAAGGACTGCTCCATTTGGAAAGTAGCCTCTCTCTGCGGCTCTGTTCATTTTAATCAAAATACAGGGCAGCATTACAGGCGTCTGTTACAGTGTAGGCAATCCCATAATTCAATTTGAGCTTTCATGAATGGGCAGACTAAGATAGCTCACAAACAGATTATGTACTGTACAAACGTCTTGGGCCATCATTAGATTTGTTGCTTTAGGAATGGTATAATGACCATATTGTCGACCAGTGGACCAAAAATACCCTTCACTCTATAATACTCTTTTCCACTGATCATCTTTTTCCCCAGTTTTTAATACTGCACACTTTCCTGATTCTGTTCTAATAAAGTGGTAATTATAAGCTTACCATTGCTAATACCATGGTACATCTAATCTACTTGTGGCCTAAGACTTTTGCATACTAATATATATTTACATTTACATTTACAGCATTTAGCAGACGCCCGTATCCAGAGCGACTTACAATTGATACAGTCTTACAATCCAAGCAATTGTGGTTAAGGGCCTTGCTCAAGGACCCAACAGTGGCAGCTTTGGCTGAGGTGGGATTTGAACTCTTCTGGTTCATAGTCCTGCACCTTAACCACTAGGCCACCACAGTCCATATCGTATATATATATGTAGATTGCCAGAAATGATCATGGTTTTTAAACTAACTGAAGTGAACTTGAACTTATAGCTTATATACGTGTTTGTGACAGTTTGCTAGCCACCATAACAATCTTGACATGCAGTCTTAGTAAGCTAGAGAGGTATGTTAGTTGGCAGAAAATCAAGTTGAAAAGTTGCTGCTCACTCATGTATCGCTATACGCCTATGTCATGATACATTGTGATATGATGCATATTGTGATATTGTGTGATATTGTAGTTTACACTCACAAAAAATGTATATTTTGACTTAAAATAAATATCGCAATATATTGCTGTATCGATTATTTAGCACAGCCCTAATTTCGAATAAACCAGCACCGTGTCTGCAGTGGGCTAAAAGCTCTAATACCGCTTGGTGAAGTGGGGGAATTAGCGGGATATGCATGCGTGTGTCTGTTTACCCTCTTAAAAGCCACCCCAGTGGAGTTTCACACACAAACACACTTACCTGTCTGACAAGTGTTGATGTTTGTAGAGGTAACTGTGGCTCAGTGTAAATGTTGATTCAGTAAATCAGCACAGGTACTTTTAACCTCCACTGGGATTCCTCTTTAAGAGGGTAAATACACAAACCCACACACCCACACATGTCACAAGGAGCGCATTTATAGGCACAATATGATGAGATAAGTCTGAAAATAAAGAGGAATAAATGTGTTTTTGCCAAAAAACATGGGCTTTAATGTGCCTTTGCTAATCAAATATGAGAAATCTCAAGGTCTCCATGAATCAGTGAGTGATTAGTAATCTCTTAGAGCATACCTGTGGGAAATATTGTCAGGGTAAGGTTTTAGATATGGTGTGTTACTGTGATTAAAGTATTAATCAACCAGAGCAGCACTGAAAATGTTATTTGGTTGTTAACATAGAGAGATTATAAATGAAACGAACATTAGCCAATGTGAGAAAGACATTACTTGCTAAAAAAACAGTTACATTAAAGGGACTTGTGTCAAATTGATGAGTGATGTTTAGGTCATATATATGCAGGAATATAGTAGGGGTGGGTATTGGAAAGGCTTCACGTTACGCATCATTTAGCAATATGTCCTCACGATTATGTCACGATACATTGCGCGATGCATATTGCGATATTCCACACAGAAAATATAAAAACAGCTGTGAAACAAAAGTTACAGTGTACAAATCTTGATTTGTGTATAATAACATCACATGACCATCACATCGATAATTCAGCATGTACAGGAGCGGAGATTATAGTTTACCACCCCATGAAAATGCGTTTCTTCTGCCTTAAAAAAAACAGTTATATTTTAGCTGCTAATTGATGTAGTATATCACGAAAAAAAAATAACGCGAATATTGCTGATCAATTTGTTTGGCACAGCTTAGAAAATAAAGGAAAGTCCTTAAAGGGTTCTCTCAATCACCATTGTAAACAGATTTATTTAGGCTGGATAGGACAGGGGTTACCCCTTACCAGGCAAAATTTCAATAACTTTCTAAAGACTGAAAATAAAGTTTGAACTAAACGGAATGTTTTCCAAGTCGCTGCTTCAATATATAATTAATTAACTAAAACTAGCGATACAGAATAGCAACCATACTAAAGCCTTCCCTATCTAATAGGTCGCTTATGGCTAAAACATCATATTAAAATTTGTTATGCAAATTGTATTTATTTCCGTTTTCTTTTCGTTATGCCTGCATATTTGTTTTTTTTGTTTTTTTTGGTGACCTTAATGAACTTTTTTGTCTTTATGTGAATGAAGTTGTAAGAAAAGCTTTAACACCTTTAATCATTTACTACAAACAGGAGAGCCCCAGTCTGGGCTGGGCCCACTGTAATGGCAAATAAGCCTTTTCTTTGTGAATTTGCTGTAATAACTGTTTATTAATGTGTTATACACATGTAGTTACGGTCTGACTCCAGTGAAACTCACAGTGCTCCTACGACCCAGCATCTGTTGTGTGTGTGGGTGTTGTATGAGTGACAGTGTGTGGATGTTAGTGCTGGGGCCGCTTCATGCAGGATACTGTTTTTAATTTCCTGTACAGTATACATTTTTGATATATCGTAATACAGTAGCAAACCAGAAACATCAGCTGTACCCAATCAGGCAGCAAAGTATATAATAGGCCTATTGTATGCTTAACATACACCACAACCTAGCCTAGCTTAGCAGTGTGTTTACAGCTCAGAGAATCTTTGTCAGATTAAAGAAGAGAAAACAGGGATGGAAAATAAAGAAAGTGAGACCGGAGATAAAAATCTTTGACACAAGATAGGAGCTGTGCCTGCAGTTTGGATTGTTGGGGTTTTAAAAATCTAATACGGGACCGAAAGTATATATTGTAAAAGTTTGGGATTGCTTTTAATAACCAGTACCCGCTAGTGATGAAACTGTGATGCCAAGGCTCAGACATCACTGAGAGGCAATTTCTCAAGGCCCCTGACATGGACAGGATAAATAAGCGGACAGGATAATTACGGTTTGCAGTTAACAAATCTAAGTCGAGAGAAGAGGAGATGGTTCAAGCAATTAATCAGAGAGCAATTAACAAGGATTTGAGGTATTGTCTTACCGGGGCGAAAAATACTTTCAGCCCAAAAAAAAGGCCAGAGAACTCTTTTTTTTGTTTTATTCGGTTTTAATATATTGCAGTTTGCACAAATATAGTGGTAAATTCAGGGTGATTTACTATAGGGGGTAAGGAAACCCTATAGTTAAATCAAAAGCCTTTCTTATATATACAGGCTGAAATTATGTTTTTATATTTCTATGTACAAGTAGATTACGTAGACTAATATTTATATTGATATATATATATTTACTATATAAAAACATCCAGTCATGCCTAAACTTTAACTAAAAAATACTGTGATTTTTTTATACTGTGAAACTGCCAGATCTTAAAAACAAAAAAACGTGATACAAATTTTGGGTCATAACCACCCATCAACTATTGGACATGTGTGCCCTGAGACAAAAGTAATTTAGTCCGCCACTGATTGACACAAGTTCTCCTACTTAGAAAGATGAGAGAGGTCTGCTTAATTTCATCATAGGTACACTTAACTATGGAGAGACAAAATGAGAAAAAAAAAATCAGGAAATCAAATTGTAGGATTTTTTAAGAATTAATTGTAAATTTCAAGGTGAAAATAAGTATTTGGTCACCCAAAACAAGCAAGAGTTCGGCTTTCACAGACTGTAACTTCTTCTTTAAGAAGCTCTTCTGTCTTCCACCGTTACTTGTATTAATGGGCACCGTTTGCCTCGTTACCTGTATAAAGGGACAAACCTGTCCACCAGCCTCAAAACAGTCAGAACTCCAAACTCAACCATGGCCAGAACAAAGAGAGTCGAAGGACACAGGAAAATTGTAGCTAGACCGCAGCAGGCTGGGAAGAAGTGAATCTATAATAGGCAAGCAGGTTGGTGTGAATAAATCAAGTGGGAGCGCCAAATAACAAAAAATGGAAGAACATACAAGACCATTGATCATCTCGATCTGAGGATCCACGCAAGAAGCTCATCCCGTGGGTCAAAAATGATCATGAGAAAACGGTTGAAAAAGGAGGGAGACGGGAGGAAAAAAGAACCCTCCATACCCCCCCCCCTTTTCCTCTCAACATGAAACTAAACGGAGGGACCTAATGAATGACCTGCAGAGAACTGGGACCCAAAGTAAAAAAGGGCTACCATCAGTAACACACTACGGCCGAGGGAGAGGGACTCAGATCCTGCAGTCCAGGGTGTCCCCCTGCTAAGCCAGTACAAGTAATGTCCAGGCCCGTCTCTGAAGGTTTGCAGAAGAGAATATGGATTGAATCCAGAAGAGGATTGGGAGAATATCATTGTGGTCAGATTGAAACTAAAAGAGAACTTTTTAGATAAAACTCAAACTCGTTGTGTTTTGGAGGGAAGAAGAATGCTGGAAGTTGCCATCCCAGAACACCATACCACTTGAAGCATGGGGGTGGAAACATCATGCTTGGGGCTGTTTTTCTGCAAAAAGGGGACAGGACGACCTGATTCCGTGTTAAGGGAAGAATGAACGGGGGACCATGTATCGTGATATTATTTTAACCTCCTTTCATCAGTGAGAGCATTGAAGATGGAACGTGGCTGGGGCTTCCAGCATGACAAAGATCCCAAACGCATCGCTCGATCAATGAAGGAGTGGCTCCGGAAAAAGCATTTCAAGGTCCTGGAGTGGCCTAGCCACTCTCCATACCTCAACCCCATAGAAAATTTGTGGAGGGAGTTGCAAGTTCGTGTTACCCAGCGACAGCCCCAAAACATCACTGCTCTAGAGGAAATCTGCATGGAGTAATGGGCCAAAATACCAGCTACAGTGTGTGCCAACCTGGTGAAGACTTGCAGGACTTTGTCATTGCCAACAAAGGCTATGTTACAAAGTATTGAGTTGAACCAAATTTATTGACCAAATACTTATTTTCCACCATAATTTACAATTAAATTCTTTAAAAATCCTACATTGTGATTTCCTGATTTTTTTTCAGATTTTGTCTCTCATAGTTGAAGTGTACCTATGATGGAAATTACAGACCTCTCTCATCTTTCTAAGTAGGAGAACATGCACAGTCAGTGGCTGACAAAATGTTTTTTGCCCCACTGTTCATTGTATATATTAAGCCATTTATGACCTCCCTCCCCAAATATACAGGCAGATATATAACATGTTGTTTGTGAGAATTCAAGAGAAGCAACAGAATATCCAAACTTAAGTAAGAGAAAATCATTATGTATCATCCATTCATAGTTGCCAGTGACAAGGAGTCAGTAACAAAACCTATAGAAACACAATTCGAATGTGGCTTTACAGTGGTTTGTGGGTGTGTCTGTATGTGTGCATGGGCAGTGAGAATGAATGTGGTATGAGGGTGTGTGTGTGTGTTTTCTTGTGGCGTTTGGCAGCAGGTCTTGTGGGCATTGGCTAACTCCTGTGGTCACTAGTCAGACCTTGTGTGTGTGTGTGTGTGTGTGTGCATTGTGAAAACTGAAACATGAAATTTGGCAAGTGCAAAAGCGCAGGCTTCTTTCTAGAAGATCCTCCATGTACTCTTTTAATGATAGACCTTAAAACAGGCCAGCTGTGGACAGTTCCAGAGCTTCATAAATTCTGTGACCTTTCGGATCTTTCAGGTTGTCGTGCTTACATTTAACAACCATAGACTCCACTGTGCAGCAGACTGAGGGTCTGAAAATAAAGATAATTGACTCTCACAAACAGGGGCTATAAAAAAGTCCATAAAATATATCTGAGAATTGCATTGCTCGAAGTTTCCTAAGAGTACTGCTCAAGGACTGGCCTGTTATGCAAATCAAAACACTCCTATCGTGGCCTGCCATTACAGGACCTGCAGGAAGGTTTTGCTGGTATGGGAGCAGTGGTGCACCACTCCACTATGCAGTGTTGGCTTCATAAATGTGATTTGCATGCACGAGTCATCAAAACCTCGATCTCGTCACAAAATGTATCGTTCAGCAGGACAACATTTAAGTTTCCTGAAGTGCTGCAGTTCAGCAAAAACTCTACCAAATGTACAGTAATGGTAGACATATTAGCACCGTCACCTTGGATTTTCCACATAATGCACCAACTTCTCCAGAGGATTGCTGTATTTAAATGATATTCCTGACCATACTTGTATGTTTGAGTAAAAGAAAACCATGCAAACTATTAAGCATAGAGGTGATTCTATTATGCTTTCAAAGGGCAAAACATCACATTTTAACCCTACTTATTTCTTACATATAAAATCTTGGCTGCCCAAGACTGTTGGTATTTTTTCAAAAATGTACCCAAATTAATTCCTCATCACATTTAGGGAGCTTTTTCCTTGCCACTGTTGCTGTAGGCTGTATTATTATATGTTTAAATATGTTCTCATTGTTAATATTTATATAGCTTATGTTTATTTAAATTACTACTGTAATCTTCTTAATTAGATAACATAGTTTAATTCTTAAGTATGTCTTCTAAGCCACCCAAGGAGGATCTGTTTTGAGTCTTGGTCTTCCCAAGATTTCTTCCTTATAACATTTGGGAGTTTTTCCTCGCAACTGTTGCACTAGGCTTGCTCAATTTGGAATTGGCCTGGGAAGATAACAGAAAATTGTAAAGCTACTTTGAGACGTTGCTCCATTCTAATAATGCTACAGAAATAAGTAAATCTGACTTTGGGCAGATCTGGAGCCAGTTGTAAAGCTGCTTTGAGACAATGCTCTCTTGTACAAACTGCTGTAGGAATAAATTTGACTTTACGTAGCCTGAAATACACTATGTGATTGCATTTGGCTTTATTTTCACAGGGGAGTCCCAGGGGTTCCGATGTTGCTGACACAGGAACACTACACCCTTCTAACCCTAAGATTCCTTTTGAGTGAAATACCATCTGCAGAATTAAAGAATTTGGCTTTTCTGGATTGTGAAGGAGCCAAATGACATGAGCTAGGCCATGAGCTTACTGAATATTGTACAAGCCTTTTGTTTGTGCATGGATGCATATGGCTTAGTCACATAGGTCTATATATTGTGTGTTGCACTTGCCTTGGTATATACTAGGGCTGAGCAATCAATCGAAAATTAATCGAAACCGACATTCAGACCGACATAATCTAGTATATACTGTATGCCGGAATTGAATACCATAGGTATTACCATTTGCACAGCCGCTTGCTGCGCTGCTCCCGTCTGCCATGTTTTGTGTGCATTGCATCATGGGATTGCCTTCGGAAGCGCAATTTCGAAGCTTCCTTTTGGAATTCATCCAAAGTAAGGGATCTCAGTTGGCAACCATTTTTAAGGTAACAAGAATTGGGACAGCTGTCTTTTCTTGAACGTGCCTACTATGATGTAATATGCTGCCTATGTAGGCAGCTCACTAGGTTTTGAGACAGAGCCTTTGTGTTAGCATATCCACTAACCACAGGCACAAGCTGTTAGACTGGATGAACATTCAACGCTATGTAATCTAAATCAGAGCCAGTCTCCTGTCCTGCTACACACCTTGCTTTTATCTGTCTTAATGAAACAGAGAGAGACATGCAATCTCACAAAGATAAAAATACTGGCATTCTTGAGATGCTGCCTTGACTCATTGGGTGTGTTGGAGTGTATGTTTAGCAAGCAGCAGCTGGTGGTGATTTCTAGCCAGTGAAAGTGTGTGTGTGTGTGATAGAGAGAGAGAGAGAGAGAGAGAGAGAGAGAGGTTACTTTGGGAAAGAGTGACAAAGCAGTCATTAACTGTGTGTGGTCTAGATACCTGAAACCTCCAGGAAAGAGCAGAGGAGGAGAGAAAAGGAACGTGCAAGAGTAAAGACCTAAAACTGCGTAAATAGACAGTACTGTATATTCTGCATCATCATCATTAAGCAAGGCTGAAAGAACTGGTTTACAGCACCCATGTACAACACCAAACCACCACTTAAATGGCTGCCTGTCTTGAAATATATACGAGATGTCACGGCCTAAACTTTTAGCTGCAACGGAGAAGGCTGTTCGTGTTGGACGAAAAACAGAGAGCTCTGTCTTTTCTCAGTTTCAGACAAGTACGAGAATCATGTTGTCAAATCGGAGCACACTGTGTAACTGGTGAGGTTTCACCTAGAGGTCAAGAAAAGTGAGATTGGCAGGGTATTTTTCCTCAGGAAGGAATCGAGAGATAGGAGGCTTCAGTGAAAGTCTCTTATTTCTTTCAGTTTGATCTCATTTCTGTCTACGAGAAACTATATTTGTTTGATTATTCATTTGTTGTCACATCGGCATCATTGGCTATTTGTGACAGGACCAACTCAAATGGCGCTACTCAAAACACTGGAGCAATTTAGAGCCAGTTAACCTAACCCATGTCTTTGGAATGTGGGAGAAAACCAACATAGACATGGGGAGGACAATCCACACAGATGGAGTCTGAGGTCAGGATCGACCCTGATCTCTGGAGCTGTTTTAATCGCTGAACGTTAATCGCTTGTACCACCCAGGAGAAACTATGAAAAATATGTAGTTTTTGGTTCTCTCCAAATGAAAGTAAGAGAAAGAGAGGGAGAGAACGAAGGAGAGAGAGACACTGTTTAAAACCCTGTGATGGTCTAGTCATGGCTCCAGCTGTCTGTTATAGTCAAATGACCAGTGATAATATAACTGTTAAGCCAGAAAGGCACAATTAAAGTGCTGTAACTCTTGGTTTCATACACTGTAGGAGTTAATTAAACATTACAGGAGGGAATTAAAGGCGGCATGGTGGTGCCCTCATTAGCGCTGTTGCCACACAGCTCCAGCGACCCGAGACAGAGTTCTGGCCCAGCCTCTGCCTGTGTGGAGTCTGCACGTTCTCCCTGTGTCTGTGCGGGTATTCCAGTTTCCTTCTACGTTCCAAAGACATGCATTAGGTCAGTTTAAGTCTCTAAACAAGCACCCTGCCTAGACTTGCTTTGCACCCCGTTACTCACCTCTCGAACCGGATTAAGTGGATATGGAAAGCGAGTGAGTGAGGAGAGAAATACAGATAGGAAGGAGTTCATTGAATACAACAGCAAGTGTTTTAGCCTTACTTAGTACCACATTCAGTCTTACTCTGTTCCAGGACTATGCAATTCCGAATTTTCATACTTCAACTTCTGTTCATGAAGCGTGCAGAGTGGGACGAGAGCATATAGCTCTGTGGAAAGGTTTTGAGGCTTTCAGTGGAAAGCCAAAAGTGCACAGTGCACACGTCATGCCTGCGTGTGCACAGTGCGGCCAACATGGAAGTGAGGGACGAGCCTGATAGCAGCTCAGTGTCCCCCAGACAACGCGAAAAATGGTGATAAATAAATGCTGGGATACACTTCTCCTCGATCACTGCGGGGATAAATAAGCTTTATAAGGGATGAGGGTTAGGTGAGGGAAAAGCGGGGGGACTCGAGTCGGCGTGGCGATCGAGCCAAAACAGCTGAGGGTGATGGAGAGATCGCAGAGGGGAGCGAGGGGAGCGGACGGTGGGATCTGACCCTACACTAACCCGCTAAGCCCTGACTTTACCTCTGGTCTCCAAGCCGAACATTGGCCCAGCTTGTACAAAAGCCAGGTCTAACCTCTTTCCTTAAACAAAAACCAGTCTGGTATAATAAAAAACCCAGGCAATCTCCAAAAAGAGTTCAATAGGTGCTTAGTGAGGTCACAAAAAAATAAACTTTTGCCTTTAGAAGCCATTCTATTCTGAAAATTATTGTAATTTTGTGTACATATTTCCTGTATTTTCTGTTTTCATAAAGAAACAGAGAAATATGTATATATATATATATATATACATATATATATAGACCATTATTCTATTTCTAAAATAACCAATGTAATGGATGGCCTCAGACTTTTGCACAGTACTGTATGTGCTTGCTATACTCTGACAGGACTCAGAAACCTCTTATTGTGTTGAGGAGACTTATTGTATTGTGTAACCCTGACAGTAAACGATACAGGTACAAAATTGAATCTGATGACTTCTAACCTATGTACGTTAGATTTTTATCAGATTTCTTTGTAGAATTGAAAACTTCTGAAGTTAAATTCAAATGTACAGCTCAAAACACTTGCGAAATGAGGCATGTTAGACATGTACAATAGCATAGTGTGACCAGGGTAGTGGGGAAGATGGGGTGGCATAATTTTGGGTGTAGTTAGGGTCAGGTGTTCCAAATAGCATGCATGCATATTCACAGATTTTGAATGTATAGAAACGTTCCTTTTTGGTTATTAGCCATTAAGAATATTGACACCTCCAGAGCTATTTATCCAGAGATATTTATCATCAGCACATTTGGACTGTGTGACAAAACAAACATAATTGTATATATTTATGTCAGAAATGACTTGATCAGTAAAGAGTAACGTTTGTTTATTTCTGTCTGTTTGCAGTGGATCCAGCAGATCTTCTGAAGATTTTAGATTTTCCCAGTTTGCCGGAAGGAGTAACAAAAACAACAGGGTTCTGCACACATCGGAAGTTATCGAAAAGCCCAGATGTAGCCTACAGAGTAACCAAAGATGCACAACTTAGTGCTCCTACCAAACAGCTCTACCCCTGTAAGTGGACTCACCCACAGATATGCACACACACACACACACACACACACACACACACACACACACACACACACACACACACACTTTTCAATGGATTGAAAGTGCAAAACACTGTATTCTGGAGCATTCAGTTCCGGTTTTGCTTTCAGTTGGCTCTTATAAATAGGCAATACGTATCGCACGCCCCTAGAGATTACTGAGTGTCCAAAAATAGTGCACTAATCCAAAGCATTTGTTTGTTCAAGTTCCATAAACAAGCTGTTTACGCTGGTTTTATGGAATAGTAAGCACATGTAACACATTGTAAAAATGCTGCTAGCTCTGATCCCAAGTATAATTTAGTCCTAGTCATGTATTAATTCCAAAACCATAAATCTAGAATTGCCAAATCGCCAAAAGAGTCAATTCTGCATGGAAACTAGAAAGATTCAGTCAGGTTTTCTACCAGTGTCTTAGGCAGAAGCTAGGCTCAAGTGTGTGTCCCATCTTTTTGTACATCATCTGCTAACCAGTGTTTATCTCTGTATTTTTGGAGAGCTTTATGTTTAGAGGGTTCTGTAATTTGCAGTGTGTTTGTCTTCTCTGGTTGATGCCATACACATGCACGTATGCAGCCAAGTAAATCCCCATAAACACACAAATTCAACTTTATACAAAAATATGTATACACATTTATAAAGCACAAGCACAGAAACACACATGCTCTTGTGTCAGATACTTCTTCTCAGTTCCCTCTTTTTTTACGCCCTTTTATTTATTTATATATCTTTTAATTTATTTACGCTTGTGATTCTCTTGATGTTTGCACAGTCCAACAACATCTGCATTAAATAATTCTGGTTGTGGTTCTAATTTACAGCATTGAAAAAAAAACAAGTGGAAACAGGAGAGAGAGAGAGAGAGAGAGAGAGAGAGAGAGAGAATGCATTGCACTAGCTTTTAAACCAACACTGACATAGATAGAGGATTCCCAGTACTTCTGATGATGTGGCAAGTATGGCCACCATTTTAATGTTTTCATTACACACCCTCTCTGGGTAAAGACATCCTTTGGCATTATGCCTTGTGTGCACACTGTACAGCCAAAAATATGAGGACACACTTTCTAATTAGTGATCTCTGGTGTTTCAGCCACATTCACAGCTAGCAGGTTCATAATATAAAACAGGCAACTCAGCCATGATGGAAAACTTTACTGGCTTGCACAAAGTCGAGACCTTTACTATTTGAGACGCCTTTGAAATGGGCATAAGGGCCAACAGAAGTATTATTATAAGCATTATTACTGCTTTTTTTGTAATCAAAAACTTTTTCGGTGTTCATCAGTGTTCTAGCTTAGTTTCCCAAAATACACTGTACAGTGGTACCTCGGTTCTCGACCACCTCAGAACTCATCAAATTTGGTTCCTGGCCATTTTGACCAGAAAACTTTGTCTCAGTTCTTGTCGTTTGCTCGGTACTTGGTGCACTTGCTTAAACCTGTATGAGTCGAGCCACGCAACTCATTTCAACCGAACCATGACTCATGATTCACAATTCATGATTCAGTACACAGTGATTCAGTGATTCAGATTCACAATAGTCTTGCTCAGAGAAGAACTCCGCTGCTTTTATTTTGATTATTACTTACAAGAATAAGCCTAAACAGGAATTGAATGCTCCAGAACACAGGCTGCATTTAGCTTAGCATATGCTAGTGCCCTGAGTTAGCGATAGTTAATAATTAGTAATAGAGTAAGTAATTTGCTTTTACTTTTCACTTTCAATCCATTACTCACTAAATTATATGAGATTTTTCAACACTATTATAAAATAAGTCTTGTGTGGCAAAAGTATGTGAACCTTTGCTTTCAGTATCTGGTGTGACCCCCCCTGTGCAGCAATAACTGCAACTAAACCTTTCCTGTAACTGTTGATCAGTCCTGCACACCGGCTTGGAGGAATTTTAGCCCATTCCTTCGTACAGAACAGCTTCAGCTCTGGGATGCTGGTGGGTTTCCTCACATTAGCTGCTCACTTCAGGTCCTTCCACAGCATTTCCATTGGATTAAGGTCAGGACTTTGACTTGGCCATTCCAAAACATGAACTTTATTCTTCTTTAACCATTCTTTGGTAGAACGACTTGTGTGCTTAGGGTCGTTGTCTTGCTGCATGACCCACCTTCTCTTGAGATTCAGTTCATGGACAGATGTCCTGACAGTTTCCATTAGAATACTCTGATATCATTGAGAATTCATTGTTCCATCAATGATGGCAAGCTATCCTGGCCCAGATGCAGAAAAACAGGCCGAAACCATGATACTACCGCCACCATGTCTCACAGATGGATAAGGTTCTTACGCTGGTATGCAGTGTTTTCCTTTCTCCAAACATAACGCTTTTCTTTTAAACCAAAAAGTTCGATTTTGGTCTCATCCATCCACAAAACATTCTTCCTATAGCCTTCTGGCTCGTCCACGTGATCTTTAGCAAACTGCAATTGTGCAGCAATGTTCTTTTTGGAGAGCAGTGGCTTTCTCCTTGCAACCCTGAACAACAATGGTGTGCATGGCAATCTTCTTCTGATGGTGGGCTAATGAACATTAACATCAGTCAATGTGAAAGGCCTTCAGTTGCTTAGAAGTTACCCTGGGGTCCTTTTTGACCTCGCCAACTATTACACGCCTTGCTCTTGGAGTGATCCTTGTTGGTCGACCACTCCTGGGGAGGGTAACAATGGTCATGAATTCCTCCATTTGTACACAATCTGTCTGACTGTGGATTGGTGGAGTCCAAACTCTTTAGAGTTGGTTTTGTAACCTTTTCCAGCCTGATGAGCATCAACAACTCTTTTTCTCAGGTCCTTAGAAAAATCTCGTTTGTTCGTGCCATGATACACTTCCACAAACGTGTTGTGAAGAGCAGACTTTGATAGATCCCTGTTCTTTAAATAAAACAGGGTGCCCACACACACCTGATTGTCATCCCATTGATTGAAAACACCTGACTCTAATTTCACCTTCAAATTAACTGCTATCCTAGAGGTTCACATACTTTTGCCACTCACTAAAATGTTTTTTTTTTTTTTATCATTTTCCTCAATAAATAAATGACCAAGTATAATATTTTTGTCTCATTTGTTTAACTGGGTTCTTTTTATCTACTTTTAGGACTTGTGTGAAAATCTGATGATGTTTTAGGTCATATTTATGCAGAAATATAGAAAATTCTAAAGGGTTCACAAACATTTAAGCACCACTGTATCCCCTTCGTAATTCAGGCAGCACCTCTACACTACAACTCCACTAATGCATATAATGTCTTATACAGTGTGGATTTTTTGGGGGTCTGGAACGGATTAACTCAATTTACATTATATCTTATTGGATGGTTTCTGGAATGGATTAACGAGGAGAACCGAGGTACCACTGTATTGCAAATTTTGTGAACATCCCTTCTAATTATTTCAGCAACACTCACTTGTGACATTTTATTATATAAAACATACATTTCTGGATTCTCCATACAGACAGTGGCAGCAGAATGGAATGTACTGATACTCCAGTGCCTCTCAATATGACACATTTATAGGTTTCCGCTTCCGACAAGTCAGTTCATCAACTTTCTGCCCTGCCGTGCTTAGACGAAGTCCATAGAATTGTTTTTCCAGCTTTGAATCTTAACCTCAACTTTATCAGACACCTTGAGATTGCCAAAGTCATTTAATGCCAAAAGTGATTACCTTGCAATCATGTTCCAAATTCTAGTGGAAAGCCCTTTTGGAAGAACAAAAGTTTGTGCAGCAATTTGTGGGGGGCACACTCCATACTGATACCCATGTTTTCGATGTAATTTTTGGAGTGTCCACAAACTTTTGTCTATATAGTGTGTACCTACCAGCACAAACAAACCTAAAGTTCCTTACAATGTTTAGATTACATTATTTACTTAAATAGTTGAAGCTAAAATCAGTTTTGTCACAGTGCTGATTTCTTTCACTTTGTCATTACTAATGATGACATTTAAAAGCCCCTTGTTTTTGAGCCTTGTCCTTCTTTGCTTCAGCTAATTTCTTCTGGTCAAACCAATCTGAAAATATAACTGTCATTTTTGAGTAGCACTGTCAAATGAAGTAGCTTAATACACATGTGTGGATTGTACTGGAGGGCTTATCTATTGAGCTTAAAGCCCATCACTAGAACACAAAGCCATTAAAAAACTGGCTCTCAATTTAGCAGGAATGCACCTGGGACAATCTCAAGAATTTGAGAGAGAGGCAGATGATTGAGAGAGGGGGAAGGGAAAAGACAGAGAGACTGATTGTCTTCTAATGTTTCCGAGGTCATTCAAGCACATGTTCTCCCTTTATTTTATAGACACAGGCATTTACTTCTAAACGGATCTTTCTTGCTTTCAGTCCCCAAGCAAAACGTAAATGCAACACAATGCAAACACATTCAGTATGATGGAAAAGTCTGGGTTTGCCATCTGAAGTGTGGTTTCAAGAAGTGCTTTACCAGCTGTGATCAGTCTAGACCTTCTGGCCTGTGGAATCAGAACATGAGTGATTTGGGCCATAATGGTGAATTACTGTGACCTATAAAAAGCTTTAATAGTATTTAAAACATTTAAACATACAGTACTGTTTAAAAGTCTTAGGCCACCATAACATTTTCTGTTTTAACAATGGTAAAATGGCCACATATAACATATTGTCACTGATTGGACACAAATATTTAGTCTCAGCATATCTTAGCCTTTTCATTCTGGTCCCCTTGCGAAAAAGTGGTTTCTTGGCTGCTACCCTTCCTAAAAGACCATTCCTGATAAAGCTTCTTCAGACTGGTACAAAGGTCAACTCGGCATCCAGATGAACCGTCCCAGATGCTGCTATTGCTCAAGTAAATACTTGCTACTGTAGTTTTATATAGAAGCCTTTTTTCTGATATTTTTGTTTCAGTTTTTAATACTGCATACAAATGTCATGTATTTTCCTGGTTGTATTCTTATAAAGAGACTGAGAATAAGTCTAATGTTGGCCTAAGACCTTTTGCACAGTACCGTATGTCATACACATTCAGTTCTTTGTCAACTGCAGAGCTGTTTGTAAACAAAACATACATTGTTCACAATAATCTGCCCCCCCCCCCCCCGCTGTAACAAACATACATTCACAATAATCTGCATGTCATTGATCATCCTAAAATAAACTAATTGCACTCCTGGGGGGTGAGGAAACCCCCAGCCATTCACCTGTGGCATTTCTAAATATAAAGCAAGCATCCAATCTCACATGGCTAGAAGCAGAATTGAGAAAACACAAATACCAAGTTCCAAAATTAGTTTATTTAGAATCCAGAGAATTCTGTTGTGAGCATCATTCTGTCAGCACCTGTTCCACAGTCCCTGCTTTAAAATAGAATCCATTACTAGCTAAGATGTGAGATATTTGTGTATTGTTGACTGTATGTTTATATCTGTTCCTTATCAACTTCCACTATATATAAGCCTTATCTGGCAGATTAGACTGTATATAGCACACCGTGACAAAAATAAAACTCACAGAAACATGTATTAGTCTCTCCCTTTGCCCTCTAAGCAACAATGTTGCTAGTGCTAAGTCCAGTGCTGGTCCAATGAACCAGTGATCCTTTGTAAGACGTGGTCCCTGATGTGCAATGCTTGATAAAGTCTTGTTAGCTGTAGAATTAGGTTGTTGAAATGAATCATCTAATCTTTTTCGATAACAGTCATGTAACTACACTGCATGGACAAAACTATTGGGACACTCCTGTTAATCATTGAATTCAGGTGTTCATTCAGCCACAGGTGTACGAAATCAAGAAGCTAGCCATGCAGTCTGACTTTGCAAATATTTGTGAAATAATGATTCATTCTAAAGAGCTCATTGAATTTGAGTGTGGAACTGTAAAAGGTTGTCAGTAAAGTCAGTTTGTGAAATTTCTTCCATCCTAGATATTCAGTGATCAACTGTAAGGGGTATTATTGAAAACTGGAAGCATTTAGGAACCACAGAAACCCACTCACGAAGTGTCAGAACACAGAGACCAAGTTACAGAGCGGGGTCGCCGAGTGCTGAGGCGCATAGCGCCTAAAGCTCCGCTGACTCAGTAACTGCAGAGTTCCAAACCTCTTCTGGCATTAACAGCAGCACAAAACTGTGCACCGGAAGCTTCATGGCATGGATTTCCATGGCTGAGCAGCTGCATGCAAGCCTTATATCATCAAGCAACAATGCCATGCATCAGATGGAGTGGTGTAAAAAGGATTTGGTTACTGCCAGGAGAACGTTACCTGCCTGACTGTGAACTGTAAAGCTTGGTGGTGGAGGAGGGATAATGCTATGGGGTTGTTTTTCATGTGTTGCACTAGGCTCCTTAGTTCCAATGAATCTAAATGCTTTAGCATACCAAGAAAAAATATATGCTTCCAAGTTTGTGGGAACAGTTTGGGCACAAAACAAGGTCCATACAGACATGGTTCTGTGAGTTTGGTGTGGAAGAACTTGTCTGGCCCACAAAGAGCCCTGACCTCAACCCCATCGAACACCTTTGGGATGAACTAGAACAAAGATTGCGATCCAAGCCCAACATCAATGTCTGACCTCACAAGTCTCCAGCCCTTCTGGATGAATGGGCAAACATTTCCACAGACACAGTCCAAAAATCTTGCGGAAAGCTTTCCCAGAAGAGTGGAAACTGTTTTAGCTGCAAAGGGGGAACAACTCCATGTTAATGCTGATGGGTTTAGAATGGGATGTCATAAAAGGTCCATGTGTAGGTGTCCTAATGTCCACATAGTGTATCTTCTTACTGTACTACACAAATATCTTACATTTACAGCATTTCATTACAACTCAGTGGTAATCTTTTTTTTTCCCTTTTTTTCAAGCATGGTATTTCAAACAAAACTGCAACAACTTATGGAGCAAAACAAAATAAGTGCCAAATCAACTTTACAGTGGATTTATTACAAGTAACATGCACTATGTATCTGCCTCTTTCATTTGCCTTGCTGCAACACCAACAACCCCCCTCCAACCAGACACACATACTCAGTGCCACCCCCCACTTTGAGAACCACTGATGTAGCCATTGAACTTTACCAAATCATTATTACATCAGCCACAACTTCAACTTATATGTCTGCTCAACTCAACATCTGAACACACACGGAGGGCAAACTGTGCTCATCTGTCTAAATGTGCAAACTCATCAGTATGACTCAGCAGATGCTCCCAATTGGTTACTGTCACTGGATAACAAGACAGGAAAGCCATCTGTCAAAGAGGGTTAGACTTCCAGTCACAGATGACTTTTCCATAGTTGGTATTTTGGATAGTTAGTTTTTATGATAGTTTTTAATAATAGGGTGAAACCTTGCACAGTGATGCTGCTTAAAAGCTAATAAAAGTTGCCCTTAATGAACTCGAGTCCCTGGTGCATGGCAGAGAGTATTTGTTATTGTGCCTGACATGTTATCCTGCTATCAACGGTAGATTAACCACCACACACCACTTTTTGGTTTCCTTCAACACATGGAAAAGAGAAAAATGTAAAAGATAAAAGGTCACTAGATCCAGAAAGCTAAACCAATATGTTGTTAGAGACCCATCACTAATACTACTACTGTATTTATGCTTGTGCAGCTCAAGTACAAGAATACACTTGTTTTTTTCGAAATGTAGTAGCGAATTACATTGAATACAATCGTAAATGCTCTAGGCATTTACCTTTTACAACATTTAGCAGGCTGCTTTATCTACAGCAATTAAATTTTTTAGCTCTGCTTCTTCCAATCTAGACGAAGCAGGATACAAACTCTGATTATTTTTGAGCCACCTCCATTCTGTTTTAGTTGACATTTTTATCCAGAGTGATTTACAGGTGCTCCTGATTTATGATGAGGATATGTTTAGACAAATCCACCATAAGTTGAACGTGTCGTAAACCGAGGAGTTTAATATACAGTATACTGTGCAGGTGCTCCCCATTTTATGATGGTCTGGTTTACAATTTGTCTTGCCCACGTGATCTTTAGCAAACTGCAGATGAGCAGCAATGTACTTTTTGGAGAGCAGTGGCTTTCTTCTTGCAACCCTGCCATGCACACCATTGTTGTTCAGTGTTCTTCTGATGGAGGACTCATGAACATTAACATTAGCCAATGTGAGAGCCAATGTTACAGTATACCCTGGGGTGCTTTGTAACCCTGGGAACTACCCGTATAACATGCTTAAAACACTTATTTAATCTACAGTTGGGCAAAATCATTAACACAAAGCCTATTTTCGCCCAAGGAGGTTGGGTCCCTTTTTGAGTCTTGGTCCTCCCAAGGTTTCTTCCTAGAACTAGGGAGTTTTTCCTTGCCACTGTCGCCCTAGGCTTGCTCAATTTGAGATTGGACGTAGTTATTAGGAGATAATCTAAACTTGTAAAGTTGCTTTGAGACAATGCTCCATTGTAAAAAGCGCTATATAAATAACTTGACTTGACTATTTTATGATAAAGTGTTGAATATCTCATGTAATTGTTTTGAATAATATATTGAAAGTGAAACACAAAAACAAAATGGCTAGTCCATTCTGCTGGCTGCTGCCTGGATGAACAGCATCTGCAGGAGAGTATTGTGTCGTTTCGAAAAATTGAAATAGAAAATTCAGAATATGATTTCTTATTTCTGCTGAATAAGAATTACTTATTTTTTGGGCTTGAGTATATAACAAAGACTATGTTGCCATCCATCAGGGTAGGTTTCCTCACATTTCTGTAGGTCTGTATTCCCATTACAAGATCAGAAATGTCTGCAAGTCTATTGTAAATAAAAACATTGTTTAAAAAAGTGAAAGTTTAAGATTTACAAAAGCAGCTTTACAAATTTAGATTATCTTCCAATAGCTAGGGGCAGTCCCAAAACTGAGCAAGCCTAGGGCAACAGTGGCAAGGAAAAACTCCAAGACTCAAAAAAGGACCCATCCTCTTTAGGTGGCTTAGATGACAAATGTAAGAATGAAACTAATTTATCTAGTCAAATAAGCCTGTAGTAATAGTTTAAAAAAATAACGTAAAAAATATGCATATCGGCATTATTTAGTCCAATACACTGAGTCACTTTAGGATCTTGAGTGATTGGCACTTCGTACAGACCTGATTGAGTGAATGATGTAGTGCATACCACAGTAACAGAACAGGTCTAAGCTCTCTCGCACATACATTGGTTTTCACCCTTCAAAGAGAAAGAAACCCCTTATTTTGAAGATAAGTCAAGAATGTGAGAGTGTTCTTTTACATGTGCAAGCTATGTGCTTTAAGTTAGAAAGAATCACATGAGACCGGAGAGGAATAATGAAAAAGCCAGATTCTCCATGCGGACCTGGAGCTCCTTCAACCTCCATTTTTTCTTTTCTTCCCTTTCTTCTCTTTCTCTCTCTCTCCCTCTCTCTCTATTTCTCTCTCTCTCTCTCTCTCTGGCACTCTTTCTTTCCCAGTCGCTCAGTCTTTTTGAAACTGTAAGCCTTACATCTGTAAATAAAGAAATGCACAACACACAAAGAGTCAGACGTGTGTGTGTGTGTGTGTGTGTGTATGAGAGAGAGAGAGAGAGAGAGAGAGAGAGAGTCTGCATGATGACAGAAAAACGAACTTCCTGTTTCAGCTGGTTTGAAATTTCCCAGATGTCTTAGCAGCATCTAGTGTGTTTGTCCATGTGTGTGTATGCATGTGCATGAGTTTGTATTTGTGTGTGTGTGTGTGTGTGTGTGTGTGTGTGTGTGTGTGTGTGTGTGTTTGTTTTACAGGAGGAAACTCCAAAGACTGTAGTCATGTCTGGTTTTCTCTTCAAAGAGTCTGACTGGTTCAGTCCTCCGATTCCTTTAGTCCCCTTTTTCTGTTTTGAGTTTGACTCCTTTTATCTTTTATCTCTTAATTTCCACTCTTGCTTTCATTCTTGAACACATATTCTCTCTTGTTAACAAAAACACAGTATCTCTCTCCTTTCTCCCCCTCTGCTTCCCTCTGTTGCTCTTTCTGGTAGACATATTACAGCATAAACTGGCTTGGGGGACCGCATACTCTTCTCATTCCTCTCTTTCTCCGTTACTGAGTTGGACAGTTTTTCCAGACCTGACCCCCCACCCAACACAGTTCATTTAGAGTCTACACAGTTTTTGGTAGCCTTTCCAGTTAGAATGCTTTTCTGCTGTGTGTTCTGAATCCCATTTTATATATATTCAGTGGTGTTGTGAACCCTTTAGAATTTTCTATATTTCTATATTACATATTAGCGAGTGGCAAAAGTATGTTAAGCTCTAGGATTAGCTGTTAATTTGAAGGTGAGATTAGAGCCAGGTGTTTTCAATCAATGGGATGACAATCAGGTGTTTTATTTAAAGAACAGGGATCTATCAAAGTCTGCTCTTCACAACACACGTTTGTGGAAGTGTATCATGGCAAGAACAAAGGAGATTTCTGAGGACCTCCGAAAAAGAGTTGTTGATGCTCATCGGGCTAGAGAAGGTTACAAAACCATCTCTAAAGAGTTTGGACTCCACCAATCCACAGTCAGACAGATTGTGTACAAATGGAGGAAATTCAAGATCATTGTTACCCTCCCCAGGAGTGGTCGCCCAACAAAGATCACTCCAAGACCAAGGCGTGTAATAGTTGACGAGGTCACAAAGGAGCCCAGGGTAACTTCTAAGCAACTGAAGGCCTCTCTCACATTGGCTAATGTTAATGTTCATGAGTCCACCATCAGAAGAACGCTGAACAACAATGGTGTGCATGGCAGGGTTGCAAGGAGAAAGCCACTGCTCTCCAAAAAGAACATTGCTGCTCATCTGCAGTTTGCTAAAGATCACATGGACAAGCCAGAAGGCTATGGGAAGAATGTTTTGTGGACGGATGAGACCAACATAGATACTTTCAGATACTGAAAGCAAAGGTTCACATACTTTTGCCACCCACTAATATGTAATATTTGTTTTTATGTAATATCAGATATATATAATTCATTTTAAAATTATACAAAGAACATTCAACCTACCATTGTTAAAAACATAACCTTTACATATAAAAGTTAACAGATCCTCAGTTATTTCTTTGGCACAGGGAGAACTTAAAGGTAATTTCTTCGCAAATGCCATCTCTAGTGGAGGTTGTTTGGCATCTGCCGTTTATTGCGTATAAAGGTTAAATGGTTTTTCAGATTTGTTGTTTTCCCACAATATTTCACCTCCATGTTGCATGTGTATTCCATGTTTACATAAGGCTTTACTTTTGTCCAGCTCTCCCCTTTTGTCCAGTGCTTCACCGCCATGCTTAACCGATGCAGGCTAGATCATGGTGTGCTAAAAAAGAAAAGAGGTTATTTTAAAGATATATGAATGGATAACGGGTCATTCAAATGAAGATCTATTTCAGTCTAAAAATCGATTCTTTAAACCCACCCCTGTTATGTATTCTCATAGACTGCTGTTCATTTCTATATACACTATATAGACAAAAGTTTGTGCACACCCAAAATATTACGTCCAAAACATGGGTATTAGTATGGAGTTCTTCCATCATTTGTTGCTTTGTCCTAAAACTGCTTTGCACTAGATTTTGGAACTGTGAGCTTATTGTCTGATGTTAGACAATAAGTCCTGGCTCGCTTTAGGCATTCCAGTGAATTTTTGAAGCTCCTGAGTCTGGAATATTTTCTGTGTGGAGTCTGCATGTCCTCCCCTTGGTCGTGTGCGTTTACTCCGGGTACTCCGGTTTCCTCCCACAGTCCAAAGACATGCGTTAGGTTAAATGATTACGCTAAATTGGCCCAATCTGAGTGTGTGTATATATATATATATATATATATATATATATATATATATATATATATATATATATACGTATATATATATATATATATATAAAACTAGTTTTGATGTAACCTTGTGTCTGTCACTAAAATGGCTATTAATGATGAAGGTGACATTAAATACCAGTGCAATTTGAAGGTGTCTGTTGGAGTTGAGGTCAAGGTTCTGTGCAAGCCATCAACGTTCTCAATCAAACTTGACAAACCAATTCTGTATGGACTTTGTTTAAGGACAGCAGGGCAGAAAGTTAATGAACTGACTTGTTGGAAGCAGAAACCTATAAATGTGATGTGTCATATTAAGAGTCACTGGGGTGTTAAGTACAACCCAATTCTACTGACACTGTTTGTCATTGGAAAATCCAGAAATATATCCTTTATATTATGAATGTGTTGCAAGTGAATGTTGTTGAAGTAGCAGAGCTCACTAATTAGTAGAGGTGTCCAGAAATTTTTGTCTATATAATGTACGTACGTGCAACTAGGAATGTATAGAAACACTGCCTCTGACCAATTCTGACTTGCTACACAAAATGTCTCCATTCATTTTGTCCAGTTTATTTCGGTAACACTGAGGAAAATATTACATGCACTGACTTCAGCAATTTCACTTACAGTTGCGTTCAGTCATTGGAAATTGTCTCACTCACGTTCTCTTTTTTGTTTGCAGCTTCCATTTTTCCAGCTGATTTCTCAATTGTGGCAACTGTGCGGCCGAAGAAAGGCAGCCAGGCGTTCCTGCTCTCCATCTACAATGAGCAGGGCATGCAGCAGCTGGGTATGGAGGTGGGACGTTCGCCCGTCTTTCTCTATGAGGATCACCTAGGCAAGCCGGGCCCTGAGGACTACCCACTCTTTAGAGGCGTGAACCTGGCAGACGGAAAGTAAGATATGATTGCTCACACCTGCTCAGAGACATACAGTACTGTGAAAATATCGTAATATCTTAAGCCACCATTAGATTAGATATACAATTGCTTTAGCAATGGTATAATGACCATATATAATTATTTCTCAGGGAATATGGTATGCAGGATTTAAAATATTGGAAAAAACAGCTTTAAAAAAATAGGCTATAGTGGCTACAGTATTTAGTGTGAGCTCCCCTTTCACTTGAGCACTAGCAGCATCTGGCAGCATCATCGGGATGCCACGTTGACCCTTTTACAGACTGAAGAAGCTTGATCAGGAATGAACTTTTTGTAAGGGTAGCAGCCAAGAAACCACTTTTTTGGGAAGGGAAACAGGGTGAAAAGGCTAAGATATGCTAAGCTCACACAGATTGGAATGGAAATCAGTGGAAACCAGTATTATGGAGTGACGAATCCAAAATTGAAACAATATGTTATACATGGTAATTATACCATTCCTAAAATAACAAACCAGCAACATACTGGAACACAAACATACTACATACTTGCTGCATCTTTTTGCAGCAAGGAGATGCTTATTCTGCAGTAACATGTTATTATTTTATTTCTTCTACTTAAGTTTCTATGTAATTACTTATATTATTTGATTTATTTTTTGGAAAGTAAGAGCAATCTAAACACAGACTTACAACACTGCATAAAAGACTTGATGTAAGGGGCTAGAAATGTACCTAAATGTAATAAATATAGTTTTCACATGCTGCGTTCATTTCCAATACACAGACACTCTATTCCATATGCAATCAATCAGAAAGATTTACAAATCATCATTAGCTACAGCATTCACCTTCATATGACAATGTTAACTGCTAGTTCTTTATGCATCTGTTATACTAGAAACACACCTGCAGAGGTGCACACCCACAAACACACAGACATTCTACTGTTTTGTTCATGCATTATTACTTCCAAACAGCTGATTTGTTTTTGTTTGTGTGTAGGTGGCATCGTGTAGCCATCAGTGTCCATAAGCAGACTGTAACGATGATCATTGACTGTAAAAAGCAGATAACACGTACCCTGGCACGGAGCTTGAACCCAATCATTGACACCAAGGGCATTGTGGTGTTTGGCACTCGCATCCTGGATGAAGAAGTGTTTGAGGTGAGATCACACACTTTGAGCAAAGGGAGTTATTTAATCCCAAAGGTATTTTAGTACATTAAAGTTCACCTCTGCAAACATACGTGATCCTTAAAGCTTTATGGGTGTGAAATTGCAAATGGCCTGTACATGCAAAATGCAGGTATGAAGTGTGTGTACGGGTGGGGGGTGGTTTGGGGGGAGTTCAGTGTGCATTTATGTGAATTAATCGCATAATAAGGTCACATAATAATCCGATCATAGTCTGATTTCTGCAGCTATCTGATTATTCAACTGGTAATGTATACAGCATACTCCAATCTAGAAATCAGATTAAGAAATCAGATAAAGAGAGATGGATTTTTTTTTATCCCAGTAATTGGATTACTCATAGCATGTATACCAGTTACTCAAGTTCATACAGTGCAACCAACATGTTTGCCAAGTCCACTTATTCTAAAGACTTGGCTTTATTTGGGCTCTTTTTCCATTGACTGAGGGTTTTTTCTGTCCGGATCTGGCAACCACAGCATTAAACGTGTCACAGAATTAAAGGCAGCAAAACAGCCATTGAACACTTTGTGGAGGCTCTGAAATGGAGTATTTACTCGAGAAAATGAAGAATTTGGTTATTAAATATATATTAAAGTATACAATATTAAAGTTCGAAATTTATATCATATGTTTATATCATTGTGACAACTAGTGTCCTCACAATGATAGAAAGATATGATATTTGTACCTTGGGTGTAAATTTTACTGATATTCTCATGGAAAACTGCTCATTTACAAAAATCACATTAAAGAGCCAAAAGATTTGCCTGAGGTTAATGATAGGGTTAACCTTAAGGTAGAGGTAGAGGTGTAGCACAAACTGGCTACAGTAGTATTATGTCAATTGAATGTCTCCTCAATGAGTGCATTTACATGCACTTAATAATCCGATAACTGCAGAAAATCAGATTTTGTCAGTATTCCGATCAACAAGTTTACATGCACTTGAGTAATCAGATAATGGGAAACCTCCGGATTTACATGACTCAGGCAATAATCGGATTTCTACTTTGCAACCAGCCAATAATCTCACAGCAATATGTGACATAAACTTGAATCTTTAATATTAAATAATCAAATTCTTCATATCCTCAAGTATATACTGCATTTCAGAGTCTCTACAAAGTGTTTGAGAGTCCTTTCACTGTGTTTAATTTTGTGGCTTGTTTAGTTCTGGGGTTGCCAGATCCCGATGAAAAATAATGCCAAGTCTTTATAATAAGCGGATCTGTCAACCGCCTTGGTTCGGCCACGAGCATGTCAGACTGAGAAAACCGATTTAAATAAGGTAACTGGTATACATGCTATGAGAAATCTGATTACTGAGGTAAAATCCAGCTCTCTTTATCTAATTTCTTAATCTGATTTCTAGATCAGAGTATGCTGTTTACATGACCGCTTGAATAACTGTAGAAATCTGACTCTGATCAGATTTTTAAGAGCAAGTAAACACACTCAAGGATAGACTCAAGGATAGACAGACACTTTTGCTTGTGTGTGTGTGTGTGTGTGTGTGTCTGATTGGGGGGCTCAGGGTGTGCCTATATAGCCTCTTTTACACTCAAAACACTTATTACCAGGTTTCCTCTACCGATAGTGTGACAGATTTGCGCCATTAACACATGCAGCCTTCACAGCTTTATATGTTTCAAACACTTGAGTTTGGTAATGTTTATTATTTTCTTATTATAAATGATTAAGTTTTATATAAACCATATAACATATCCTGATTTTTAAATTGAATTATGGGAGACTGGCAGATAAACAGTTCTGCATTATTGCCTATGCTGTTTATTTAAAGAAGTATTGTGGACGCAGCTCGAACAGCTTTATTATTTCTGAGTCAGTACAAATATACTGGACTGCAGAGGCTCTCTAGGAATCGGCTTTCTGTTTTGTCTTCCCAGAAAATCTGAAAGCGAGTGCTGACTGAATTTAAAATAACACATAAAATATAAACAACAGTTTATACAATTTTAGTGATTATACAAGTCATAACATTTGCTAGGCAGTAATCTGAATGGAGGAACACACAGGGAGTGAGTGATAGTACACAGGAGCGTGATAGAGAGTCGAAACCCCATCCAAAACGCAGATAACAGGCAAAAGGGCCAAACAGTAAATCCAATATTATGCTGACATTGAAAATTAAACAAGCTGAAATGAAATACTAAACACTTTTTCAAATGTACATTCAAATATAGCTGTTTGACTGTAGTTATAATCCCAATGATCAATTATCAATTCTGGTTTACAGTCATGACAGATGACTGTAACTGATCAAAAGTTTCAGGCACCCCAGATCTTTATTCACCTTTATCTTTGTCATTATTCATGGTTATTGTGTCAGTAGTCAATGACATAGCATGGATTGTTTAATTGCAGATTGGAGAATGTTCATGTTGTTAAATAATTTTACCCAACTGATTGACCACTTTCACTTTTAAGATAAGAACTTGATTACACACAGAAAAACTGTTTACACAACTGAACACAATTGAAATTTTGCTTGGAAACAACTAAATCCCTTCTAAATTTTCAACTCAGTGACTCTACCAGAACTGAGACAGGTCATTAATTTGATTTAGACTTAGACTTAGTCAACACTGACACAATCGTGTACATGAGTGATGCCTAGTAAGACTCAAACCCAGGTCTCTGCAGTGATGGGCTAGTATATTTTACTCTCCTATGATATCTTACTTAAATTAATATGTCTGTAATGTGCTTGGTTTTAAGCCAAATTGGAATCACTTTAAAAGTGCATGGAGAAGACAGGATTGAAAAAAAAACATACCAGATTGCATTATAGTAGCAATCACCACAGAATTTAAATTCGTTTAGCTTTTGTAGAGTCACTTATGGCAGGAACCTTATATATATATATATATATATATATAAACATAAAACTGACCATCATAGTCTAGCTAGTCATCACCCCAGATAATGAAAGGATCAAAAAGGCTCTGAGTGTTCATAGACGTATTCTGCTGAGCATAGTGTTTTTAGAAGCTGATACAATAAATGATTTTAGTACCAGGCTTAGTGCCAATTTTCCAAAGTATCCAATGCCCTGCTTATTTGACACCCCTGCTTTATTAAATTGCAATAATATGTAAACTAAGTATACCAGTAATTATCTTGTTACTATGTTGAACTGGTAATGGTAAAGTCCTGCTTTTGCCAACTGAAGCTAAAACAAAGAGACCTGGAGGAAAAGAAGGAAAGAGAGCAGTAAATGTGCTCTACTTGGAAAGTTCTGGTCAGTGTGACATGTTTGGGCTTTGAACATCAGTCTTGATTCGTGACCTCATCTAGAGTTTTCCATGGCACTCACATCTGTCATTGTGTGTGTGTGTGTGTGTGTGTGTGTGTGTGTGTGTGTGTGTGTGTGTGTGTGTCTGTCTGTGTGTGCATGTTGATTTAAGTGCTGGGTTCAGACAGGGTAGGGGGAGTGACTGTGGAAGGTGTGAATTTGAACCTGTACTCCTGAGCTGGAAAATGCCGTAAAGATTTGTCAGTACAATGGACTGTTTTATTTGACTCTCTGTACCCCTATAACTCTTTATAAGTCTTTTCCAGTCGTCACTTTTTCTTGTGTTTTTCTTGTTTTTCTACATGTGATGCTTAATGTCCATGTAATATCTATCTATCTATCTATCTATCTATCTAGTCTAAACTCGTTATCTCACCCACATCTGTTTCAAGGCTTTTTTTAGCAAGAGTTTGGCGACTTAACGAGGTTACAAAAAAATAGACAAAATGACATTTATACCTTATGCTGACATGTGTTTTACTGAGCAGCCCACATGATCATACTATCTCATTTACACTGTACATAAACATGTACATACATGTACCAATATGCCGATTTGGTTCTTTATAATGAAGCAAAATAAGCTTTACTCATTAAAACTGCATCCTAAACAACTGCACTCAGTAGTATGCTGAATTATAATACAACTAAAGGTGTTGTTAGTATAATATAAAATTACATAAATGTATTATTAGGTAAGGAATGCTGGCACATACCAAACAGGCAGTGCATATAGCTAACTGCTAGCTTATCTTTTACTGGTTCTGGATAGATTTGAGTTATACTTCAGTGTCTTTGTCTCAATTTGCATTATTACAGGGACTGTGGTAGCCTAGCGGTTAAGGTACTGGACTCTGGACCACAAGGTCTAGGGTTCAAATCCCACCTCTGCCAAGCTGCCACTGTTGGGTCCTTGAGCAAGGCACTTAACCCACAGCTGCTTGGATTGTAAGACTGTATCAGTTGTAAGTCGCTATGGATAAGGGCGTCTGCTAAATGCTGCAAATGTAAATTACAGTGACAGAAATGTATTAAAAAATCACCACACATCAACATGCATGGAGCATGCTGGCTAACTAATTGCTTATATGAGATATTTCAAAAGTTTCAGCCAACCTTTCCGTGCATTTTATTATCCTGCCAGTATGTTTGCACAAAACTGTAAATAGTGAGATTTTAGGTGTTGACTTTTTTAGATTTTGTTGTGGGCATGAATTCAAGTGTATTATATAGTAGTCAGCACCACTTGTAACCAACGGATGGCACAGTGGCTCGGTGGCTCGGTGGGTGGCTCGGTGGGTAGCACTGTTACTTAACAACAAGAAGGTCCTGGGTTTGATCCCAAACTGAAGTAGCCTGGGTCCTTTCTGTGTCTGCATGTCTTCCCCATGTCAGCATGGGTTTATTCCAGGTACTCTGGTGTCCTCCCACAGTCCAAATACATGCATTAGGTTAATTGATTCCTCTAAATTGGCCGACCAATATATATATATATATATATATATATATATATATATATATATGACTAGTCTTGATGTAACTTTGTGTATAGATGTAACCTTGTGTGTGTCGCTGAAATGGCCATGGATGCTGATAGCGACATTAAATAAATCAAATAAACAAACAAATTAACAAAACTTGTAACCAAACCCTGTATGATCAAAAAAACCAAACTATATTGGTACTGATTCTGATGGAGCCTAGTATAACATTTATGTACCACAAATTGGAGTTATTTTGGTTACTGGTGATTATCCGTAATGCAGTATAGAGAGCAACCATACTCCCTGCCTTTGTACATGTGCACCATTCCAAATCTAAAATGTGCCAAAGTTTGATGTGTTACGTTTCTAAGCCAGACTGTGATAGGCTATAATTAAATTGAATGTGTATCAAGTCACATACATTGCAATCCTAAACACTTATGGGGGACATACGAAGAAATGTTAAATATTTCCTTCTGACCATAAATCATATAAAATTATAGTCTAACCTCGTTATCTCGGTCATAGTATTGACCGGATCCCTAGCGGTTAAGGTACTGGACTCTGGACCAGAAGGTCCAGGGTTCAAATCCCACCTCTGCCAAGCTGCCACTGTTGGATCTTTGAGCAAGACCCTTAACACACAATTGCTTGGATTGTAAGACTGTATCAATTGTATGTCGCTCTGGATAAGGGCGTCTGCTAAATGCTGTAAATGTAAATGTAAATGTGATGGCAGGACGGATTTCCCTCTATGCTCTTTACCTAGAAAGGCCACCAACCTCGGCTCTCGCCCTCACCATTCTTGAAATTTGACAAATCTTTTGCCAGCAATTAAATTCTGCAGGTTCAGGTTAGGTGTCAATAGGCGTCACTTTAATCCTACTGATATGGTTGTCTACACAGATTGCACCGTACGGTAATACTGAGCCATGCCACTGGCCACACCCCCTTCTCACCTCCCCAGTTTATTAAAGATGCTTTTGGGCAAAAGACACAATGAAATGAACAGAAACTGTACATGTACTTCCATGTTTATGCACATTGTAATTGTGGTTGTATGATCACGAGGGCTGCTCAGTAGCACACATTATGTCAGCATCAGGTATGAATATCACTGAGTTAGTCTTATTTTTTAACACACTTTTATTCAATAATTCACTAAATGCTTTTCTATCAGTCTTCTAATTTACCCACATAATGGACCTAAAATTTAGTAGTAAGCATGTATGAGGTTTTGTGCATGACTGTTTCTTAATTTGTTGCTTTAATTAGGTTGGTGTTGAAGTTGGGAACAAATGTTATGTTCCGTTTCAAATAAATCTAATCCAGTTTTTGTGTTTAGATGTCTTAATGTTCACTACTACCACGACTTTACTTTTCTTTAGAGGTTTCCATTTCCAGCCTGTTCAGGATTTATATGTGCTATCAGATTGCATCCTGAGACATTTCTGAGCACACGCTAAGCACATACACATAAGTTCCAACATGTCAGACTATCTCTGAATGGAAAAACACCGGTCAGGTCATGAGTCTGCTGTGTTCAAGGGTGAGTGAAAAATAAGAATGGACCGATGGATGAAAAGGTGGATGTCTGTATATTTCTGCAGAAGAATGATGAATTAGAATAATGCAGTGCAGAGCTGTGGCTTTAAAATTATCCAGATGTCCCAAAGATCTGGGGTAGTCCATGAGCACTTTTTCATAAACTCTTGAGAAAAATGCAAAGTTAAGCAATCCCATAATGCATTGCTGTCCGTTTAGATCTGCAGACAGGAAGTAGGACTAATCCCTAAATACCCACATCCCCTGCTGTGGGGGCTGCAAAGTGAGACAGTGAGAAGGAGAAGAGGGGAGAAGTGGTGGACATTCCTGTTGCTTTTGGCAAATGGGTTTGGTATCCAGATGCCGTGTATGTGTGCGTTGGTGGGGGGAAATGGGTTTATGTATCGTTGTGGAGACCATATGTGCCCATAAGGATAGAAAGATCTGACATTTCTTTTTACTGCAGTTTTCCTGTAACTTTCTTTTGAAAAACTACAAAAGCCAATCAATTTCTGTTAGGTTACTGAGGTTAATGTTAGCTGTATGTGTAGATGAATTAGCTATAACAATATTATGTCAAAGGAAAGTTATGGCAATGATAGAAATACCAACATGTTTGTGTTTGTGTATGTTACAATGCAGTGGGATTATACACCTCCTCGTTTCTATACTCACTGTCCATTTTCTCAGTTCCACATACCATTCAAAAGCACTTCGTAGGTACTATTTGGATGATGGATCATTTTCAGCACTGCAGTGGCACTGATGTGGTGGTGTTGTGTTAGTGTGTGTGTGTGTTTTGCTGACACAGCAGTGCTGTAAAATCTTAATTCTTCAGCATACCGAGACATATTGGAGAATTGTATGCTTTTAACTTAGGATTATTGTGGCAGACCAGTGAATATGGATTTAGAATGGGATGTTATGAAAGCTCCTGCGATGTGGTAAAAACATTATATCACGATAATTAAAGACATTTTCACGATACACAATATTTGTGTGTATATATGATATATGTGATTGTAGACAAAATGCATCAGTAGTGACAGATTCTTATTCAAATATTCAAATATTATCCCATACTTAGTAAAGTGATTTTTATGCAGTGTGCTGCACTTCCTCCAATTAAACAGGACTGATTACACTCTTTATAATGAAACATGCAGTCCGTCAGTGTTCTTTAAACACTGACGATATCCTCAATATGCTCAGAAAAGTATATCGTCTATCACGATAACAAAATGTATCACGATACGATAAAATCCCAATACTTTTATCCATATAGTGTACTTCTTTCGTCAATATAAACAGAATTTTAGATCTGAATTTTGATTCATTCATAGTATTTGGATTTATTGTTTATTTAATAGTACTAAAAATGAGTGGCACGCTGGCTCAGTGTGTAGCATTGCCGCCTCATAGCGAGAACGTCCTGGGTTCGATCTCCCAGGTGGAGAGGTCTGGGTCCTTTCTGTGTGCATGTCCTATCTGTGTCCGTGTGGGTTTACTCCGAGTACTCCAGTTTCCTCCCACAGTCCAAAGACATGCTTTAGGTCTACTGATTACGCTAAAGTGGCCCTAATGTATGTGTGTGTGAGGGTATGTGCCCTACGATGGATTGGCATTCTGTCTAGGGTTGTCCTGCCTTGCCACCTATGCCACCAGCTAGGCACCAGCCCTCCCACCTACTATCTTCTTAACAATGTATGTAGCAGGAACCACCGTGACCACATAGTCATTAGATTTTTAGTACACATTCTGAAATCGGCCACAATAACCACATTGTCAGTCTGTTCTCAGTAATGTTTTAACAGTAAATACCTTCATAGTCATGGTTTTATATGGATAAGGCTACTACACATCTAACATGCTGGCTGCTAGTAGTTCAGCAAACTAACTGCTAGTAAAGTAGCTCCTGGATATTCAGAGAAACCCCTCAATTTTGAAAAGAGCAAAAATAACACCCAGTGAACTACTAGTTATGGTGAGTACTAACACTTTAGCCCCATAAACTCGTCACATTTTTGTCATCGCATCATATTGTTCAGGCACAGAGAGCGCAGGGAAAGGTGTTGTGCTTTTGGCTCGACTTATTCTCATCTCCTCTCTCATCGCCCCCCTGTGACCAGAAAAGAAACTGCACGACATGAAATATGCAAATCACCTGACGATCTTTCTTGGCTGAACATTGCATTTAAAAATTGCAGCCATTTTCTCACACATTTGTTGACAAACTGGAGATCCTCTGCCTACCCTTGCTCCTCAAAGTCTCAGCTTTTCATGGATGCTGCTTTTGTACCAAATCATGATTACAGTCACCGATTGACATCACCTGTTTGAAATGACATAGTTTTGTTGTTTCATTTTTTACCTCACTAATAGCCCTAACTTGCACTGCCATAACTTCTTTGGGCTGAAATGCAGGAATGGATGTTTATTACCACATGAAATGAAGCTGACCAGAAAAAACATGTTATTAGTTGTACATATGTTCTGTATACATGACATGCTTTGCATGGATGATATGCTTTGACAGAAGTATTTATGTTTGTATTTGTACAGAGAAGACAAGCAGACGTTCTGTGTATGTATGACAAAAGCACAAAATAATAATTGGTGATAGATTAGCAACGGTTGTCAACCTGGGGCTTGTACTTCTTTTCTTTTCTTAATATACATTATTGCATGTTGAGGGCTGTTTTAGCCCAGTTAGTGAAGAGGTTGAGAATTGTTGGTGTCAGCTGTAAAGAGGAAATTGGGGTCTATGAAAAGCAGCACAGCCCAGCTTTAATGAAGGTGGAGTTAACTTAAACATAATTAAATGAGGTAAATAATTATAATTATGTTGTGGTAGCCTAGTGGTTAAGGTGCACGACTATGGACCAGAAGGTCCAGGGTTCAAATCCCACCTCAGCCAAAGCTGCCACTGTTGGGTCCTTGAGCAAGGCCCTTAACCCACAATTGCTTGGATTGTAAGATTGTATGAAATGTAAGTCACTCTGGATAAGGGCGTCTGCTAAATGCTGTAAATGTAAATGTAAATAAGATCTGTGAGGATGAGACAATCATGATCATATAGAGATCGAATAAATCAAATGATCATAGATATTTTCCATTTTCAGCTTATCAGCATTAATGATTTAAATATGATAAGTAAACATACTTGAATAATAACCAGATAACCAGCAAAACCATTAAAATTTTTCCCAATCAGTAACTCTCAATTGTTTTAATCGATTGGTAGATGGTATTGTGTTTGTAATGTGGCTCCACAACAGTGCAATCGTTTTATTAGTTCCACTGTCTAGGGGGAGGTTTATGGGGGATCTTTTCTGATCTACTTTTTTCTTGCTGAAGACTCTCCAGGGCACCCAAATCCCCAATATGCCTAGAGAACCTTCTGTTCCCCCCTCTCTCTGTCTTGCTTTCTCTACCCGTTTAGTGACCCTTATAAATCTTCCTCATTACTTGATGTATGTGTACATGCAGACGTGTGTGCCTACAAGTCTCTTCATGCTAGAATCTGAAAAAAAAAAAACATGTCAGGTCGTCCATCTGTCTTCTGTACCGAGTTCAAACGCACTGTCTGGTTAGAGTAGGCTTTATGTGGGAGCATTTCCAAATGTCAGCATGCCAGTGTGTGTATGATTGGGCTTTTAGTAAACTGTTAGTATGAGTAATAAACAGTCACATTGTCAAGAGATGTGCTTGAACTTAAGTCAGCTGCTCTGAGAGAAGCTACAGTGTGTATGTTCTGTCACTGTGTGTAACGGAGTTAAAGTGTATCCCCTCTGTGAAACCCCTTACACAGAAACTTAAATGAGAGAAATGTGAGGTAACTGGGAGTTCATTTTGATTCATTGTCATTGTATTTTAGTAATATGTGTTGTCATCTCATGGCGTTCTGTATGACATTATGTCCCCAAATGTAATAATGTCCCCAAGTATTAGACCACCATTAGAATAGACATAGCATTATTTTCTCAATGGAATAATGATGATTATATATAATTATTTCTCAGTCTCTTTATTAGAATATAACCAGAAAATACAGGACATTTGTCTGCAGTATTAAAAATGAAATAAAAACTCCTGAAAAAACAGCTTCTATAGGCTACAGTAGCAAGTTTTTAGTGTGACCTCCACTTACACTTGAGCAATACCAGCACATTCAAAGAAGCTTGATCAGGAATGGCAAGGTAGCAGCCAAGGAACCACATGGTGAAAAGACTAAGATAAACTAAAGCTCACAAAGTTTGGAGCTCAGTGGAAAAGTATAGTTGAGTGACTAATCCAAGTTTGAAATGCTTGGGTTCAGTCCTCAGGTATATATGGTCATTATGCCATTGCTAAAACAACTAATGTAATGGTGACCTAAGACTTTTGCATAGTACTCCCTATATGTTTCAGCTTTCAATTTGCTATAGATTACTAAGTTAACCTATATACCTATATAGCATTATATAGCATTATATATATATATATATATATATATATATATATATATAAATATGTTATTCCATTATATATATATATATATTCCTGTTGAGCTGTTTATTCACTGTTGTGTATATATATATATATATATATATATATATATATATATATATATATATATATATATATATATATATATATATATCCACATATATATATATATATATATATATATATATAATATATATATATATAATATATATATACATATACAGTTGGGCAAAAAAGTATTTAGTCAGCCAGTGATTGTGCAAGGTCTCCTACTTAGAAATATGATACACTTCAACTATGAGACACAAAATGAGGAAAAAACACTCTGTGTGTGTGTGTGTTTTCTCACCCTTTCAGCAGATGTTTAATTCCTTATGTCAGTAAGTTTTATGTCATGGGAGTTCTATGCAATTCTCAGTGGCGTGCTCTAGAAAATCTCTTTCCTATGTAATTCAGTTTCAAACACACCTCACATCCTGGAGTTGTTCATGCATCACTGAGCCCAGCCATTTTTTAATGTTCATGTTGAAAAAGAAATCACAATACTTTATAGGTTGTCCTCTATAAAGCACTCAATGTTGAAGAATTTTCTGCAGCTTGAAGACTAAAATGTAATCAGAACTAATTGAACTGATGTATTTCTGTTTTTTTCATTTTTTTGTTCTTTAAGTTTTATGTTCGGGGGTGAGATACAGTTATTATGATCAGTACTTTATTGCTGCCATGTTCACAGTCACAGGTTTGCCATTTGTTGTATGTTTTATTCTGGTACGTCTAACCAGTGTTTGGACTAACAGTTTTTTGTGTTTTTCTTTTAATCAGGGTGACATACAGCAGCTGATGATTATAGCAGATCACCGTGCCGCACATGACTACTGTCAACATTACAGCCCAGATTGTGAGGTTCCTGCTCAAGAGCAGCCACAGAACCAGGACCCCAACACAGATGAATATGTGAGTGTTCCAACAGATATTCATTGTTTTCCACTTTATGTGAGTATTGCCATGAATTAAAAGATGATCTTCATCCATCAAAGATCCATTGTTAAGTAGTGAGCAGAACCTACAGGTTAATTCAGATGCTGTACCATTGCAGAAAACAGATGATGACACATATTACTATGAGTACCCATACTATGACAACATCGATGGAGAGAAGACTGAGGAATCCTCACCTGCCACAAGCGAGGCCACTGAAACCGACGTCAGAGTAAGAAGCAATGCATGCATCTCAGTCCCGAACTGCGTGCTGTTCATGATCTAAACACAAAACATTCATCTGGAATGTTTGTAATTTAGGCATCAAAAGAAATATATTATTAATTTTATTAATTTGTTCTACATCAGAACTTCATTAATGATATAGAATTAGGGACCGCTAATGATAATGCTTCTATTTTGTATTTTTCTTGAAAGTAACACAATGTTTTTCATTACAAATCATATCAGCACAACAATTTGATAGGTGTTTAAACAAATTAGATAGCCTAGCGGTTAAGGTACTGGACTATGGACCAGAAGGTCCAGGGTTCAAATCCCACCTCTCCCAAGCTGCCACTGTTGGGTCCTTGAGCAAGACCCTTTAACCCACAATTGCTTGGATTGTAAGACTGTATCAGTTGTAAGTCACTCTGGATAAGGGCCTCTGCTACATGATGTAAATGTAAATGTATTAATATTTTGTATGTTCCCTGTTTTCCCATGTTTTTTTAATGGAAGCGTGCACTGACGCTGGCATGCACTCCACAGTGTGATGATTCATGTTCTCCCAGCATGATTACAGAATATTCTAAATAGCATCTTGCGATGCTGCTGAATGATTGGCTCTCTCTTCAAGTGCGCTCATAAACGCGCAGTGGGCTTTACGTTATGGAGATATACCAAATACTAATAAACTCTAAAATATATGTCTAAATATTTTTACAAGATTCAGCTTTTCACTCAAATTACTATGCTCATTATGTGATGTATAATGAAAACATTGTGTTAAAATGCAAAGCAGAAGCATTTGCGCTAATCATTTCGACCACATAAGGCAAGCTTTGCTGGTTTTGACAGCTTACAGGTGTTAACAAGAGCATTTATAAACATAGACCAGGAAAGGTGTTTATTACAGAAGTAGGTACCTTAATAAAACTAAAAGAATCGAATTGAAGTATGAAGTAATCTTTGAATGTCTTTTCTTACATTTTTCCGTTTCTTTACATGTATAGGAAACCGTGACCACAGTAATTGGCGGAACAGGAGGTTCTTCAAGTTCTTCCAGCAGTTCTTCAAGGAGTTCTTCAAGCAGCTCTTCCAGTGGAAGCTCTACTACAGCAGCTGGTAGCGACTCGTATGACGGCTACGATAGTTACGATAATGGCTACGAGACATACTATGATGAGTCAACTTCACCCGATGGCTTGACTAAAATCACAAGCAGTGGCAAAGTCACAGGGGGTGACCTGGATCTGGGCATGGACGGTGTCGTCGAGAGTCATGTCATCACCTCCATAGGAGGAGGCGGAGGACGAACTCAGACAACTGGCACTGGATCTAGTTCTAGCTCTGGATCTGGTTCTACCATAAGAATTAGCTCAGGTTCTAGCTCCAGTTCAGGATCCAGCTCTGGTTCCGGTTCTTCCACAAGAATTAGCTCAGGGTCTAGCTCCAGCTCAGGATCCAGCTCTGGTTCTGGATCTTCCACAAGAATTAGCTCAGGGTCTAGCTCCAGTTCAGGATCCAGCTCTGGTTCTGACTCCAGTACGGGAACCATCTCTATTTCCAGTTCTGGTTCTTCATCAGGTTCCGTTTCCACAGGATCTGTCTCCAGTACGGGATCTAGCACAGGTTCTAGTTCAAGCTCGGTAAGTTGTTGTGATCTATAGCAAATACAGTGGCTCCTCAGAATTTGAACTTAATTGGTTCCAGAATGCTAATTGAACTTTTTTGAAGTCGGAATCAAATTTGCACATAAGAAGTAATGTAAATAGAATTAATCCGTTCCCGACCCCCAACGTGAATTTTTACATCTATATTAGTATGTAATTATTGACTAACGCATGAATAAAGCAAATGAATGCAATACAATAATAATAATCAATAAATACATGAAATAATTGAAAATAAAGTGAAACTTTATAACCATGTCTTATGACCAGGACAGTAGCGTGTCTGAAACCGCACCTGTAGACTGATGTAATATGCGTATACATAATATTATAATAATAAAGTAATTAAATATACAATATATGCCTATGATCGCACCCTAGTTCTTCTTTTTTTACCAAAATGGTACTGTGTTGAGATTATCGCCACCTACTGGACTGGATTACATGCATCGTCTTTCAAAGATCACACCATTCAGTGTATTTTTTAGGGTGCCCATGTTCATGTCTGACTGTTTGTTCGTACTTGTTGCTAAAAAATAAGGACGGCTCGATGTCTGAATTTTTCGAGCGAAGAGGCGTTCGAATTCTGAGGTCCCATTGTATTAGCTTTTTGTTGTGAAGATCAGTGGTTTCCAGTCTCATTTCACTTGGATCTAAAACCAGCACGTGATCTAGTAAGACAAAATGCTGTAATCCCACCAGTTTATCCTGCACAAAGTACTGAGGTTACATGACAATTGTCATTAAACGTAAGACAGTTTAGCTTACAATTTAGAGCAGATTCATCATCTTCAGTCGTCCTTTTATGTTTGTGTGCATGTAGGTGGACAATTATGATGGCCAGTATGATTACAATACCAACTATGGAGAGGAATACATCGAGAGCTACAGCGAGGGTGAAGACACTGTTAGAGGAGGTGACGTCTCCAGTACTGTGACTGTGGGAGGCGGATCTGTTTCCCTCGGAGGTGGATCAGTCTCTGCTGGGGTCGATTCTGTTTCTGTAGGAGGTGGTACCATCTCTGTGAGTGGTTCGGCTGGAACCGGAGGTGGATCTTCCAGCGCTGGGGCCAGCTCAGGGACGGGGTCTATCGCCACAGGATTAGGACAGGCAGGAGTTGATGGGGGGACGGATTATAAAGACTTGGATGGATTCAAAGAGGAGTCTATCACAGATAAAGCTGACCCTGACTTTGTCAAAACTTATGAGGAATATCCAGACTACTATGGTGAAATCGACGACAAACTCTTACCTGCGGAAACTGATGATTACCAGGTAAAGCTCAACATGCTGAAAAGTTTGCAATGCACAACAGTGACAATTACTAAAGCTGAGCACAGCTCAGAATCCGATGTGGACAGCATAGATAAAACAATTTCATTTCACTGGCCTTTTTAAAATCAGTATAACCAAGTTACAACTAAACCTAAACTACACAATTACTTTTATGTGCAAGCACATACTGAACCACACTGTCCTTTGTCCACTGTACTTTAATCCGTAAGGTGTGGGATTTTTATAAGCAGTGTTCAAAAGGTTATAGAAATATACCTCCTTTTATTTAGGGAGCTCTGCTATTTCAGCAACAAATAATTGTAACACATTCATAATACTAGATCTGCATTTTCCTGAAGGAACTACAAGAGTGCTTAAGAAGTAGCAAGTAGAAAGAATGGGGTTTGTGCCTAAATACTTTTGGCCACATATGGATTTGTGTCCAAATACTTTTGTCCGCCTGTGGGTTTGATTCCCAGTACTGTTGTCCACATGTGGGTTTGTGTCCCAATACTTTTGTCCACATGTGGTTTTGTATCCCAATATTTTTGTTCACATGGGTTTGTGTCCCAATATTTTTGTTCACATGGGTTTGTGTCCCAGTACTTTTCTCCACATGTGGGTTTGTGTCCCAGTACATTTGTCCACATGTGGGTTGTGTCCCAATACTTTTTGTCACTTATGTGTTTTTGAGTGAGTGGGGATTGAAAGTAGGAGTCTGAAGTTTGAATCTGAAGATTCCATCAATTCATTTCTATGGGAGATTTTTAATCTCTAATTTAAACTTAAACCTATTAAATGATCAATTGGATAGACTCCAAAAATACATAGCACACCGCACAGACCAATTATCTATGCAGTTGTGTTTGAACCATGGCAGTGCGTTAAGTGGTTTGGGCTGTATTAATTGCAGAAATGTGTGGAAGAATAATAAGAAGAAGAAGAATAATAATAATAATAAGAAGAAAAAGAAGTATGAGGGATAGCAATATACACCGTGCTTTTTAAGCACTGTGTAGTAAAGCATACATTCTCCATAAACAGTGGCAGTAGAACGGGCTGTACTGAATACCTTAGTGACTCTGAGTATGACACATTTAAAAGCTTTTGCTTCCAAAAACTCAGTTTATCAACTTTCTCATCAGACACCTTGAAAATACACTGGAATGACAAAAAGTGAGCCAGAGCGTACTGTATAACACCAGGGGCCGACCTCACAGCCATGTTTCAACATCTAGAAGAGAAATCTTAAAAGAGTAAAGGCTGTTTTTTTGTCCATAAAATGTTGTCGATATAGTGTATCTTGGTCATATTTGTCTCTATATCACTACAAACGTTATGTAAATACTGAGTATTTAAATGGCGTTAAGATGCATTAGAAAACTTTAAAATACTCTAAAATCAATAGCAAGTTAGAGTTTAGTCAGATAACGCTCAAAACAGCATGCAGTGTATGTTTTACAACATACCAGGCAAATGCGATGACCAGAACTATGTGACTTAGATTAGATTGTGGAATATAATTGTAATATGAAAAATTATCAGTATATGGCAGCTTGCTGCTTCTGTGTATGTGTTTGTATTGTGAGTGTACAATAGGTTTTTACATGTGTTTTGTATATAATGGGTTGGATGAGTGCATTGTGTTTTGAATTATTCTTTTATATTGTCTACAGGTGGGATCCAGAGGAGAAAAGGGACAGAAAGGTGAACCAGCAGTCATTGAACCGGTATGTGTGTGTTTATATTACAGTTAACACACTGTATTATGCATATGGGACGTGTGCACTTAGTCTTCTCTAGTTTAGACCATTTACACAAACACAGGATGTGCATCCAGGAACGTCAAACATCTTACTGTTTGTATATTCTTGTCCTAAACACTGCTTCAGAGACAGTATAGCAAACTGTGACTCAGATAAAAGTATTGATTAAAAATGAGATGCCATGTTTAGTGACATATCTGTAAAGTATATGACAAGATGCTATGGGAAAAGAAATGTTAATAGAACTCCATAGAGCCAACAAAGT
>JAJAGP010002277.1:0-124107 GCA_025084515.1 Ancistrus triradiatus | reverse complement strand
TTCAAATGTACAGACCAACATTACAATATATACAAAATAAGCAGTGATAAGTTATACTGTCTTATCAGTTCTTCAATATCACCACCACAAACTAGCATGATACAAAAATAAAAACTGTACACAAACTGTTTAAAGAAAACACTTTTTCCTTTCATATTAAAAAAAAAGAATGGCAGCAAGTTATTCATTGAACAATTTCTTATTAAGAAACAATTGCTACAGTATTGTGTTAAAATGGCAAGTAGTATTTGTTTGCTTAAGAGTTTGCCTCGTTAATGAAAAAGCCACAAACAAAAGCATTTCTAATGTAACAGGCAAATGCTTTTGGGAATCTTATCAGTTCTTACAACCTTGGGTAACTTTACCATCCAAAAACTAGATGCCAAATGACCCCTTAAATCTCCCAGAACCCATCAGCAGGTTTGGAATTACATTCCTCACTTTTAGAATGTCATACCTGCCATACTGGGTTCAACATAGTTACTGAATAAGCTTTAGTATTAAGGGTTTGAGCACCCAAACAACTAAACTTGGGTTAGAGATTACCATTCACTCCCTCAGCCACACCTTAACTGCTTGCATACATGTCATCCAGACGTTTGTACTGATCGAACCACAAGTTTCTTTTGTTACAGGCAAACATTTGATGAGGTACTGACCAGCAGAAACCAGGATTATTCTCACAAAATACCCACAAGTTCCCTGTCACCTATTACATTCAGAGTCACAAACAAGCCATTATTTCAATATAGGCTATTACCAACCCAAATACCCTGGTATATGTTCATTCGATCCACTCACCACCAAGCCCCACTCCAAAAACGATATAGCATATAAAATTATTGGCATTTGTGAGAATACAGCTGCACTCCAATGACAATGAGCTATTCCTCTATATGCAGTAGTGGTGAAAAGGTTGCTAAAATGGGTATTAACAAGAAACACGCCCTGCTATAAATGCATTAGTGCAGATGATATACATGTACTAAAGATGCACAGACAACAAAAAATGCTATCTGGGTTCTTTCATGAACGTCAGAACAATTAATACAAAAACCCTGCATTATTAAGGCAAAAAAACATCAAACTCAATAATGGCTGAATGTGACTCCCTGTGCATGCCTCACACTCCACCAATCACATCATACAGCCAGTATATTAGTTATGCACCCGTTCATTTGGCAAACTACAATGGAGAATATTATTGGTTGTGATGAAGCATGGTTGTGTTATATAAGCAAGTGAAAGTGCTGCTGTCTGTGCTGCTATTGAAATGATCCTGTGTTTTCACAGGGCCAGCTTGAAATGTAACGATGAAGGCAAAATAACAATTCCCCAGAATAACATGGCTTCTTCTCAAAAAAGTGACTATCCTTGTTTGCATGAGAAGTGATAGGAGACATTTGCCAATGAGCAACTGTCATGGCAAGCTCCTAAATTCAGAGTCCCCATAAACATTCAACAAGAACGGAAGCAACAAAGGAAGACCTTATATAATGAAACGAGGCTTCCAACAAGACGACGAGAAAGCTTTTAACATACAAACAAACCATGTGCAACAGGTAGAGAGAGAGAGAGAGAGCTTGTAGCACTAACAATCAAGAAAAGAAGATGAAAGCAGACTCCTATCCCACGATGCATTGCTTCACGGCAGCTCCAGATCTGAAGCTAGTGGTTCAAAAAGGCACATGGCCATCTCACACCGGTAGCACTCCTGGTAAAGGGAAAAAGGGGCTGAACCCATGCCACAGGTCCTGCCACTTGCTGCTTCCACTCTTCTCAATGTTCCACGTCCACTTAACTCTTGCCTTCGGATTCTTCTCAACAGAAGGCCAAGCTCTTTCTCTCAGTAGCAAATGTCCTCAGACAGAACTGTAATATAAGACTCAGAATTCTAAGGAATTCCTCAGATTTCAATCCCTGTTGAGAATGCATTAGAACTGTTTCTGAGCATTAACATGACTACTGAGACTATAATAGGACTCCAGTTAAGATGGCTTTTTCCAAAGAGATTTCAAATCCCTTCAAAGTTCCTCCAGTACACATACACATACACATAGTTAGGTGTGTGCAAATATCCTGTGTGGTACATTTACTAGTGAGGTATTGTCTGTATGCGTGTGTATGTGAGTGTGGGTGTATATTTGTTTGTGAATATGCACATGTGAATGTGTATGTGCCAAAACGCCAGAGTGCTACATGGTCTAAATGGCCCATTTGAAACACTGCTATTAATTGAATTCCTCTCCACATGCTGATACCTTCTGCTGGAAGGGCCTCAGCACCCATTCCAAATCTACAGTTGCTGTGTGAATTACTTCTCTGATATCAATAATAGTTTGTTCCCTTTTTTTTGAAAAATAAAATAAAATGTCTTATTGAGTTGGAGCAGAAATATTTTTTTGTTCATGGTCAACCCCATGACGATGAGGGTAACAATGTTCACACGGGACAACCCCAAACTCCTGCAAGTGTAATAGACAGACTCATGTGTCATCAGCAGGAGAGAAGGATGAATCCTCTTCATCATCTGCCTCCTCTACAGGACTCCCATCGGAATGTCTCTCCTCTTCTTCTTCTTCCACCACTGACTGAACCTGCAGTCGCCTCCTCCCCACCTTTTCTGCTTCCACTGACTCTTCTCTGCCCTCATCATCTTGTCCTCCCCCAGGATCCTTCCCTTCTTTTTGGTCTTCAATTTCCTCCTGTTCAACACTTACTATGTGATTGTGATTGGGTTCCCCCTCCTGGACTGGCTCTCCATCCAAGGTAAGCTGAAACTGGAACTTTTCCGTGCAGGATTCAAACTCATTATCAGTGAGTGGAGGAGGTGAAGGACTCTGGGGGATGGTGCTCTGGTACCAGTCCCGGTTATCCTCAAGGGTGTCCAAGATTTCCTGAGCGTCAGGGTGCACCAAGTCGCCCCATGTCTCCCACAAGGGGTGCACAATGTAATCGATAAAGCCAACCTATGAGAAGAAAGAAAAGAATGAAGCAGGTTATGAGCCAAAACCTAAGCATATGATCAACGTTCTAGTACTCTGCACAATGACAATTACGTTCCAGTATTCTGCACAATGACAATAAAGTTGAATCTAATTTGATCTAATCCAATGTAGGACAGTATGTTCTGATCAGAAAAAACTGAAAGAAAAAAAAAAAACCCAGAGCATTCCTTACATTTACTTTGACTTGTATCAACTCAAGATATTTCATGTTTTGTTTGGTAAATGCTATTCCTGCATTTCAGGCTTGTAACACATTCCAAAAAAGTTGGGATGGGGGCAATTTAGGGCTAGTAGTGAGGTAAAAAAAAACAACTAAATAATGATGTGATTTCAAACAGGTGATTATAATCATGATTTGGTAGAACAGCAGTATCCACGAAAGTCTATGTCTTTGATGAACAAACATGGGCAGAGGATCTCCAGTGTAATTCTCTTACAAATGCATACGAGAATTATTGAAATTACTGAAAAACAATGCTCTTCAAAGAAAGATTGGTACGGTTTGCATATTTTGGTCCTAAAACTTTCTGATTTGGATTGTTCCGCATTGTCAAAGTGTAAATGACCTTTGACAAGGGCACTGACACAACCCCATACCATCACAGAGCCTGGCTTTTGGACTTGTTGTTGATAACAGTCTGGAGGGTCCTTTTAGTCTTTGGTCCAAAGCACAGAGCATCCATTTCTTCCAAAAAAGATCTGGAATACTGATTGGTCTGAACACAGTACCTGTTTTCAGTGTGTGACGATCCATCCCACATACAACACGGAGTTACATTTGTGAATATTGTAGTGCTTGATAAAGATATGCCAAAGAATTGAATGCAGTCAGCAAACAGCTTAAAGAGCATGAAACTACTACAAACTACTCCAGTAACTGAATGGAGCAGTGCATAACAGTGATTAAGAGTGATTTGTTCACATAAGTGAGCCATTCAAAAAGACCAAATCAATGTCAGCTAGTGTGTCTACATGCCTACCTGCTGAGTGGTCAAAGTTAAAAGCCAAAGGCCTACTCTCAAATGTAATGATTAGTATTTAAAATAAATGCCATGTGTTTCAGCAGTAATGTCATAAGAAGTCTGGCTCCATATCAGTGCTCCCTTTCGGAGGTTTTATCATTCTTAATATTTTGCTGAAGTGTTTTTGGTGGAAATATAGGCCAGGCATGTTGACTGTAATGGAATTGTCTCCAGGAGCCATTCCCACTAGTGGCAACACTCTGTCAAAACAATGCCTGTCTAATTGAACTCTGGAAATTTACTTTCCTGGCTTATGGCAAAAGTGGTATGTAACTAGATATCACATTCCATGAGGGCCCCCTTCTTGGGTCTGTGTGTGTGCATCTACTGTATGTGGCTGTGACCAAATATTTATATTCTTGGTTTGGACTATATATTCCCCAATAAATAGGAACACTCCATGTTTTGTGGGTCCTCACAACTTTTATTGCTTATTTAGAAGCATTGAAACATTTATTTGGAGTTTTAAAAAAAAGAAAAACAAGATTCCCTTTCAGTTAGTGAGGTTAAGGTTGGGGTTACTTGTAGGTGTAGCATTACTAAGCTTGAATACTCATTATGTCAACTGACAGTCCCAGTATACACACACTTACCAAAACTGTGTGTTTATGCATTCGTGTGTGTGTACCTGACTCTTTTCCACAGAAGCAGTGTGTTTATCACACATGGGGCTGATCTCCATCCCACGCTCACGCTCCTTGTCTCCCTGCCTGAAGAACTCCTCCATGATGCGTTCTGTCCACTGTCGGTACACCGCCAGAGGCTTAGTGGGGTTGCTCAGGTCAGCACAGTGCACCATGTTTCTAAGAACCTATACATAAACATACAGAGATATGAATAAGATAATTAAATCCCCCATTCCCAAACAAGGACAGATCTGCTATTAGATCACCTCCAGTTTGCATATCATGAAAGATATGCAAGGACACTGTACTTCCAATAGGTCCTAAAACATAACTGATTCAAACCCTAGACCATGACAATATACCTACCACTGGCAGTTTATTAAAAAGCCTAAAGATTATGGATTATTCACACACAACGTAAACCTCATTGGGCACAAACTATATACAGTGGTGCTTGAAAGTTTGTGAAGTCCTAAAATTAGATAAAGAGAACCAAGTTAAACAACTGAGACATATTACATATTAGTGAGTGGCAAAAGTATGTGAAAAAGGAGTGGTCGATCAACAAAGATCACTCAAAGAGCGAGGCGGTGCAATAGTTGGCGAGGTCACAAAGGACCCCAGGGTAACTTCCAAGCAACTGAAGGCCTCTCTCACATTGGCTAATGTCAATGTTCATGAGTCCATCATCAGAAGAACACTGAACAACAATGGTGTGCATGGCAGGGTTTCAAGGAGAAAGCCACTGCTCTCCAAAAAGAACATTGTCTGCAGTTTGCTAAAGATCACGTGGACAAGCCAGAAACCTATTGGAAGAATGTTTTGTGGACGGAGGAAACAAAAATAGAACTTTTTGGTTTAAAAGAAAAGCGTTATGTTTGGAGAAAGGAAAACACTGCATTCCAGCATAAGAACTTTATCCCATCTGTGAAACATGGTGGTGGTAGTATGGTTTGGGCTTCTTTTGCTGCATCTGGGCCAGGACGGCTTGCCATCATTGATGGAAAGATTAATTCTGAATGATATCAGAGAATTCTAAAAGAAAATGTCAGGACATCTGAACTGAATCTCAATAGAAGGTGGGCCATGCAGCAAGACAATGACCCTAAGCACACAAGTCGTTCTACCAAAGAATGGTTAAAGAAGAATAAAGGTAATGTTTTGGAATGGCCAAGTCAAAGTCCTGACCTTAATCCAATCGAAATGTTGTTGAAGGACCTGAATTGAGCAGTTAATGTGAGGAAACCCACCAACATCCCAGAGTTGAAGCTGTTCTGTACGGAGGAATGGGCTAAAATTCCTCCAAGCCGGTGTGCAGGACTGATCAACAGTTACAGGAAACAGTTAGTTGCAGTTATTGCTGCACTGGGGGGTCACACCAGATACTGAAAGCAAAGGTTCACATACTTTGCCACTCACTAATATGTAATATTGGATCATTTTCCTCAATAAGTAAATGACAAAATATAATATTTTAGTCTCATTTGTTTAACTGGATTCTCTTCATCTACTTTAAGGACTTGTGTGAAAATCTGATGATGTTTTAGGTCATATTTATGCAGAAAAATAAAAAATGCTCAAGGGTTCACAAACTTTCAAGCACCACTGTATACAAAAAACAGTAAAAATGACACTATTAAATAGATGTTGTATTAATTGTGGGTTTGATGTTTCCCTGCCAATATATCATTACAGAAATGAGGAAAGCCATCTCTGTTTTGAAATTGAAACTTCAAATGCGTACATGGCGACAAACGTGCAATTTGTGTCAACACTGCGCCGAATCTTCAGCAGAGGGCACCAGCGGCGCAATGCAAAATTCTCCCGCATTTCCAGAAGGAAATACTACAATGACTGCAAACTGCTGAAGCAACTAGACAGCCAAAAATCCCACCTCCTAATACAAGTGGCTCATCAATTTTGTAAGTAGTAGTCTTTTAAAAAAGATACATTTGTTGGACTCAACAAATAGCAAAAGCCATGCTGTGATTTAGTATGGAATGATCTTTTAGTGGTGTCTGTATGTTAAGCAATTTACAACAAGAGTGTAGTGAGGAAGAACAGTTCAGGACAGCTGCTGCTCCTTGGGTTAGTGTGACCTCATCAAGCTTGTTGGTCCACCTACTGTATTGCTGCTGTGGAACATCTTGTAACTGGAGGTCTCTGTAACTGTCAATCAGGTGTAAATAATGCTGACTTCATCACTGCCTATGACATAAGGTTTTGTGAAGCCTGTCCCTTCATTTCTTGTCTCTCATTGAGACTTGGATTACCTCTGAAAACACACCAACACATGCGGCTCTTATCAGTTTTCTCATATTCCTAGAACTTCTGGGTAGGGCGTGTTAACAGGTCTGCTTATCTTATCATCGTGGTCTATTGACCTCATTTGCTTGGCAACTTTTTCGATGGACTTGAGTCTCTCCTCAGCTCATTTCCAGAGGGTGGCAATCTTCTGGTTCTACTGGGTGACCCTACCGCCACACTGATGGCATAATATCCATGGCCATTTCAGGGACACATATCTAAGAGTGCTACTAACCAATTAAAAAAAGCTGTTTGCCTGCCCCTTCTGATAATATTTTGAAGGGTTCTGTAAGTCTATTAACAAAACAACAAGAAATCAAACCATTCAAATTCTTGATTTTCACTTCCACAGCTGTGTAACGCCATCTCGGCATAGTGAAGAAGGTGCTATGTATTCGTAATTTATAAATAAATGTAACTGATTATGTCCATTCTAATTAGGCTAGTCGAATTGTGACTTGCAATGAAACTTGCAATAATTCAGCCAAAGTCTATACCTACAAAGCAACAGACCATTTTCTGGCAAATTGGTGGAGGATGGACTTTGTTCTCAAATCCTAACATACTGGTGAGTTTGGTATTTACTACATGTTTTGGTTGCCCTGGCTTACTGTATACATAAGAAATTAGTGATCCTACTTTGTCGAACGAGTGTACTTGCACTGCATGCCAATGGATCATGCATCACTTTGTTCTTTTGACCTGACTCAAACACCATCACCTCCAATGCACAGAGCAGGCAACACCCTTTATGTCATCTTCACCAAGAACTTTGCCACATCCAACCTCATGATAACGTTTTTATCTTTTCCCCTTCCGCCTCTTCGTCACACCCCTTCCACTCCCTCTGCTACAGTATAGAACTGGAAATGCAGAAATGCAAATATGTAAATGCAGCCATAACCGCTTTCTTTCATTCTAAAATCAACTCACACATGTTAAATCCAAATAAATTGTGCTTATCCTTCTCGTCCTTACTCAGCCCCGATCCTACCTACCTGAGGATTTCATGAACCCATTTTTCACAAAAAGTGACCAACATTCAGTCATCATTCTGTAATCCAGCCAAAGTGGAGCAAACCCGTCCTCATCACGTGAACATTTGAATATTTCTTAACATTCAAATCGCTTACTGAGGATGAAGTGGTGACATTAATTAACACAAATTGTCAGATGACCTGCCCACTGGTTTCACACTTTTCCTTGCAATTGGCAGCAACCTTGCACCATACACCACAACACTGTCATCTGGCCTGGTTCCTTCTCTCTTCAAGATGACTCAAGTTACACCTCTATTGAAGAAGCCGTCACTCAACCCTTCTGATGTGTCCAACTACTGACTTGTTTCCCTCCTTCCATTTCTGTCCCAAGCCATCGAACATGCTGTACTTGGACAGCTGTCCTCCTTTCTTCAAGGAAACGGCGTCCTTGGGACCAATCTGCCTGAATACATTTTACAGAAAATAATCGTATTGTACCTCTAGTGCCTTTTCTTCGCAAACATAACAACAATAATAGGCAAAACATTTTGCTTTGTATATTTAACAATACTAAATATTATTTTGTTGATATCAGCTTACCATTTAGGTGTATTGGTTTGGTCTGATTTCATACTGGTTTTTATTTCATGAACATTTCATAAACATTCATAGAGCAACATCTCATCTCGAGCTGAGCCCTGGGTCTCTGTGCAGTCTGGGCACGCCCTTGGTTGACACATAGGTATTAGTCTCTATGATTTATGGATGGTGGTGACTCTGGTTAATTTACTAGTAGCTAGAAGGTTTCAGTGGTGAAGTCCTGTGCTGCCAAGCTGCCACCGTTGGATGCTTCGACAAAGGCCCTTAACCCTCAATTGTATGGACTGTATCATGTACAACCCCAAAATAACCCCAACAACAAAAAAAAACATTACAAATTACAAACTTTTGAAAAAAATCTGTTGTCCAGTGACAACTGTGCCTCAGAGTTGGACAAAACAGTTTCTGCTTTCTGCGACATTAAACTAAAAAAACAGGAATTCAAGGAATTCAAGGCTAATATTATTTTTTAAAAATAGCAAACAAATAATAATGGCAATGTGACAGTCATATTCATAACGTTTATAAATAAAAAAATTCAGAAACCTGGAAAGCAAGAGCAGAGAGTTTTGGGAATCTCTTTTGTAATTGATTTAAAACAAAACAGAGGAATATAATGAATGACACCACATTTGCTGCCTGTTAAAAAAACAGTTTTGGCATTGCTAGCTAAGCATATTATTTTATTCTATATGAATCTGATTTTAATTTATTGGCAACAGAAACAGAGGTTAGGTCACATGGGGGAGACCTGTGGTAAGCTTGCATGCCACAGACCCAGCTCCATCCAATCCAGGGAATGGGCAAGGCGGAAAAACTAGGAAACAGGCAGTCTTGATGCATACTCAGTAATCCAGGTGAGAAAATCCCCAGAAGCTGAATCAGTTCATTTGGACATAAGGTTTTGTTAGAGATGCGTTTCCTCACTCATCTAAGTGACTTCTTCAGTCTCAGCTAGTTGGAAAACCTTCCCGATCTTATATACAGCACATTTGCATAATAACTGATACCAGCACCATTACATAACAATAGAACCAGTGATCAGTCTAATATTCAGATTGCCATGGCCATTAATGACAATGGTCCAGTGTTCCATTCACACAGGATTGGGGAATAGCTGCAATAGCAGCATTGTAAGATGGTGAGAGGTGTTCTCTGAGACCGCGTCCTTGGTTCAGGGGTGGACATTCCCTATTTAGACATATGGAATCACCATTGGTGATTCCATATATGGCAGGAACATCAGAACAATTGAGACGCTTAGTTTCCAAACACTGCGTCTCGGTGGCTTTCAAACCCCAAAACAAGCTACGCCAGAAACTGGTCCACCCCAAGAACCGGGTCTACCAGCACAATCAGAGTAATGTAGTGTACGCTGTTATGTGCCGGGAGGATTGCCAGGAATTGTACATCAGGGGAAACCAAACAGCTGCTGGCAAAACGGATGGCACAACATAAAAGAGCTACCTCATCAGGTCAGGACTCCTCTGGACAGAGTACACCTCTCACCGTCTTACAACGCAGCCATTGCAGCTATTCCCCAATCCTGTGTGAATGGAACACGTGGGCATTGTCGTTAATGGACAAGGCAATCTGCATAATAGACTGATCACCGGTTCTATTGCTATGTAATGGTGCTGTATATAAGATCGGGGATTTTTTCCAACTACCTGAGACTGAAAAAGTCACTTAGATGAGTGATGAAATGTATCTCCCACAAAACCGTATTTCCAGATGAACTGATTCAACTTCTGGGATTAGGAACAGGCAAAGTCAGACAAAACTGTAACAGGCCACAGAGATGATACACCGATCCTTTCAAAACTCAAAACTGAAACCTTGCCTCACTAGTCCTGTAATGGTTCTCTGTGCATTTAGTCTGTTCCTGAGTTCCAGGGATCTTTCAATTGACAGAATTCCTTGTATCACAAGACTGGGACTGTAATGTGCCAGACCTGGGGAGCCCTACATGCATTAAAGGCTGGCTTATGGATTCTCATTTCTTGCTGATTTATGTAAACTCTTCCAATTGTTAAACCCTGTAATTGTTTTTAGATCATACTTTTTTGCTTCACTGTTCTGCTTACTTGCATCTATTCTTCATGATCCTCCTCTGGTAATGCCTCTGTGTTGAAGCTGTCTTCTTAATACTGTCACTGGTATAAACTTCTCTTTCTGTGGTGCCTAAGGTTGTGGCATTGTGGTGTACGGTGTGTGGGTCTGAATGTTGGCTTAAATATCTGACCCAAGACCAATAACTGTGAATTACTATTCAAGAGTTTCTATGTTGACTTAAAGGCAGTAGATGAACATTGTGTTACTGTATAACTGACTCAGTAATGCTACATACAGTGGTGCTTGAAAGTTTGTAAACCCTTTAGAAAGTCCTAAAAGTAGATAAAGAGAACCCAGTTAAACAAATGAGACAAAAATATTATACTTGGTCTTTTATTTATTGAGGAAAATGATTCAATATTACATATTAGTGAGTGGCAAAAGTATGTGAAACTTTCCCTTCAGTATCTGGTATAACCAATAACTGCAACTAAACGTTTCCTGTAACTGTTGATCAGTCTTGCACACCGGCTTGGAGGAATTTTAGCCCTTCCTCCGTACCAAAGAACAGCTTCAAACTCTGGGGATGTTGGTGGGTTTTCCTCCACATTAAACTGCTCACTTCAGGTCCTTCCACAACATTTTGAATGGATTAAGGTCAGGACTTTGACTGGCCATTCCAAAACATTAACTTTATTCTTCTTATCTAACCATTCTTTGGTTAAGAACAACAATTGTGTGCTTAGGGTCGTTGTCTTGCTGATGACACCTTCTCTTGAGATTCAGTTCATGGACAGATGTCCTGCATTTTCCTTAGAACTTCTCTGATATAATTCAGAATTCATTGTTTTCCATCACTGATGGCAAGTCGTTTCCTGGCCCCCAAAACATTCTTTTCCAATAGCCTTTCGGCTCTTGTCCACGTGAATCTTTAGCAAACTAAGACGAGCAGCAATGTTCTTTTTGGAGAGCAGTGGCTTTTTTCTTGCAACCCTGCCATGCACAATACCATTGTGGTTCAGTGTTCTTCTGATGGTAGACACTCATGAACATTAACATTAGCCCAATGTGAAAGAGGGCCTTTAGTTGCTTAGAAGTTACCCTGATGGTGTTCTTTGTGACCTCACCAACTTTACACACCTTGAACACCTTGCTCTTGGAGTGATTCTTGTTGGTTTGATCACTCCTGGGGAGGGAACAATGGTCTTGAATTTGCCTCCAATTGTACACAATCTGTCTATGACTGTGGATTGGTGGAGCCCAAACCCTTAGAGGACGGTTTTATAAACTTTTTCCCCCTGATGAGCATCAAACAACTCTTTTTCTGAAGTCCCAGAAATCTCCTTTGTTCGTGCCATGATTACACTTCCACAAATGTGGCTGTGAAGAGCAGGACTTTGATAGATCCCTGTTCTTTAAATAAGCAAGGTGCCCACTCACACCTGATGTCATCCCATTGATTGAAATCACCTGACTCTAATTTAACTTTCAAAATTAACTTGCTACTCCAGAGTTTCACATACTTTTGGCCACTCACTAATATGTAATATTGGTATCATTTTCATCAATAAATAATGGACAAGTATAATATTTTGTCTCATTTGTTTAACTGGGTTCTCTTTATATACTTTAGGACCTTGTGTGAAAATCTGATGTTTTAGGTCATATTTATGCAGAAATATAAAAAATTTCTAAGGGTTCCACAAATTTCAAGCACCACTGTATCAAGCATATAAAGAGAACCTTGGAAAATTTGACTTTTCTAAAACATTAACTAAGTCTCCTCAACCAGTTTTGGTTGTATGATTTAGGCTTAGCGTTGCTGTTTGATGGATGACCCACATTATGTTAATATTCAGTTTCACGGACAGATATCTTGTCATTTTCCTTAGAATTCATTAATACAAGCATTGATGGCAAGCCATCCTGGGCCAATTGCAGCAAAACCAGGCCCAAACCATGGTAGTACCACCAGACACATTTAACAGATTGTAATAAGGTTCTCTTATCCTGGATGAAGTGATGAAATTTTCTTTCTATAGCTTCTCATATCAAACCAAAAAGTTCCGGTTTTTTGGTCCCATCCATCCACACAAAATGTTTTTTCTAAAAGCCTTCTGGCTTGTTGATGTGCCACCTGATGGGCAGCAATGTTCTTTTTAGAGAGCAATGGCTTTCTCCTTGCAACCCTGGCATGCACAACTTTAGCCAATGTGAGAGAGACCTAAATTAAATTTGTTGTCTGTCCGGGTTCACCTCCAGGGGCTTCCACCTTCCTTCAAGCTTCAGAGTTCCCTGAGCCAGTGACAGTGTGCTCTTCTCTACAGAATCTCACATTAGAAACCTCTACTATATTATATCTCCTGCTGTTGTTTTCATTAAAGTCTACAGAAGTCTACATTGTAATATAAATGGGGTGTAAGATTAATGCCAAATAGGTTCAAGCATCTAAAGTTCATGCACATTACTAACAAATGCATACAATCTGGCACAAAGCACAACATCTAAATCCAGATATTGGCTGCAGAACGGACTGTACTGATGAGCTAAGTGACTTGAGGCTATAGCATATGATCCAACAAGTCAATTTATCCAAATTCTGCCCTACTATAATTGCCCAGTTATTGCTAAGTGAACACATCTAGGAGCAACAATAACAATCTGTAGGCTACATGTGTTCACCCAAAATGTTAAAGTGGGTTGAAAGCAGTCACACGCAACCCTAACATCACCCTAAACAATGCCAAGCTTTTGCTGGAGTTGTGTAAGGCACCACCATCAGATAGTGAAGCAGTGACTTCTGTTCTGACATCAACATTCTACTGATGGGAAATCTCAATGCTACAGCATACAATGACGTTTTACAGAATTCAAAGTATGTTTCCAACTTCCAAAGCTAGGACCATGAATGTTTACAGTGCTTATGAAGGAAACTGACAGAGCTAGCTTATATAAAGGCTGAAAACTGCTGGTATGGTATATAAAGCTGTGTGAGGCTTTAATCCTCAGTGATTAATTACCTGTATGCGGTCAGTGTAATGATCAAGCAGTAGTACTCCTGAGCTGGTCACTTTTTTAGTCTCCACCATCGTCTTTAGGTCAGCCAGCAAACTCATATGCTTGGACATGTCTGTTGCCAGTACCTTAAAATCAACCAAAACTCTGGATAAGAATAGTAGCTTCGAATCTCAGTTTTGCTGAAACAAGTCAAGTCAACGCCGTCTTACCATGTCGATGACCAGCTTGCGCAGGCTTTGACGTTGCCTCTTGCTGAGGTTCTGGAAGATGTCACAATTCTCTTCATGGAGCAGCTTGAATCCCACAGCCAAGTGATGGTTTTCCAGAACTGACTCATCATTATACATCAGAGCCAGCTCTGAGTCTGCAACAGACAGAAAACAATATGAAGCTTTAGCAGAACCTTCCACATATAATACATCTTCATGGACACAGCTTTTAATTACAATGCAGTCAGTGTTATATGTTAAGTTCGCATGAATCTCCATTTTGAAGACTTACTGGTATTGATGAGAAACTGGTTGGAAACTCCAGGATGGTCCACATCATGGATGGCAGCTGCAAACAATGCGGCTAGAATTTCCAGATCAGTGAAGACAGCCTGATGAAGAGACAAAACAGAATCTACTCACTGTAGAGCATGGCTCATGTCAGCAAGTTATTTGGCAACTAATGGGTCAGTCCAGAGAATCTACAGTGGGGCTTGAAAGTTTGTGAACCCTTTAGAATTTTCTATATTTCTGCATAAATATGACCTAAAACATCAGATTTTTACACACAGAGTCAGGTGTTTTCAATCAATGGGATGACAATCATGTGTGAGTGGGCACCCTGTTTTAATTAAAGAACAGGGATCTATCAAAGTCTGCTCTTCACAACACGTTTGTGGAAGTGTATCATGGCACAAACAAAGGAGATTTCTGAGGACCTCAGAAAAAGAGTTTTGATGCTCATCAGGCTGGAAGAGTTTACAAAATCATCTCTAAAGAGTTTGTACTCCACGAATCCACAGTCAGACAGATTGTAATAGTTGGCGTGGTCACAAAGGACCCTAGGGTAACTTCTAAGCAACTGAATGCCTCCATCAAAACAACACTCAACAACAATGGCATGGACAAGCCAGAAGGTTAGTGGAAGAATGTTTTGTGGATGGATGAGACCAAAATAGAACTTTTTGCTTTAAAAGAAAAGCTTTGTGTTTGGAGAAAGGAAAACACTGCATTCCAGCATAAGAACCTTATCCCATCTGTGAAACATAGTGGTGGTAGTATCATGGTTTGGGCCTGTTTTGCTGCATCTGGGCCAGGATGGCTTGCCATCATTGATGGAACAATGAATTCTGAATGATATCAGAGAATTCTAAAGGAAAATGTCAGGACATCTGTCCATGAACTGAATCTCAAGAGAAGGTGGGTCATGCAGCAAGACAACGACCCTAAGCACACAAGTTGTTCTACCAAAGAATGGTTAAAGAAGAATAAAGTTAATGTTTTGGTATGGCCAAGTCAAAGTCCTGACCTTTAATCCAATCGAAATGTTGTGGAAGGACCTGAAGTGAGCAGTTAATGTGAGGAAACCCACCAACATCCCAGAGTTGAAGCTGTTCTGTACGGAGGAATGGGCTAAAATTCCTCCAAGCCAGTGTGCAGGACTGATCAACAGTTACAGGAAACGTTTAGCTGCAGTTATTGCTGCACAGGGGGGTCACACCAGATACTGAAAGCAAAGGCTCACATACTTTTGCCACTCACTAATATGTAATATTGGGTCATTTTTCTCAATAAATAAATGACCAAGTATAATATTTTTGTCACATTTCTTTAACTGGGTTCTCTTTATCTACTTTTATTACTTGTGTGAAAATCTGATGATGTTGTAGGTCATATTTATGCAGAAATATAGAAAAGTCTAAAGGGTTCACAAACACCACTCAAGTACCACTGTATACTCACATCCAGTGCTGGTGTGGACAACAGTACGTGTGTTGACTGCGTGACATCAGCCGCATGTAGGCTGTTGTGGTAGGCCACATTGGCATGGTAGTGATCCTCTAGCGTCATCACATATGTAATGAATGTGTCCACAGGAATACGAAATGTCTTCAGCAGTTCCCTCTCCTTTAGATTAACAAGGACAACAAAGCAGGAACTGTTACACATTCGACATTATTGGCTAAAAATGAGACGATAACTTAAATGTTAAAGAAATGAAATTAACAGAAAATGATCCATCAGAACAGTGGCTCACACACCTGAAAGATGGCAAACATTATGCAGCTCAGAGGTCTGTTATTGGAAAACTCAGCCACACGGAAAATATTAAGGCCCCACTTATTCAAGTCATCCAGCTCCTACAAAAAGATAAACACACTGATCAAACATAACCCCATACAGCTAATCATCTTCCAAAATCTAGTCATCTGCTGAGGAATCTGTACTAGGGAGGGGCACAGTTATTCAAATGTACACATGGATCTTAGTAGTGATTTTTTACCTTGCTGTTCAATTAAAGCTGAAGTCTTTATGGCCAACAAACTTACAAAGTAAAACTACTGTATCTAAAGGAAGTAAAATCTGTCATCTAAATAATTTCTTTAGCAAGAGTAAGAAAATATATAGCAAAAGGATAACATAAGTAGAGTGTTACATGTCAAACAGGATCAAATTGATTTTAGGGCAATTTATTTATAGTATTTATACTACATGACCAAATGTTTGTGGACACCACTTCTAATTAGTGTTATTCTTTGCTATTCAGCCACAATTACTGCTAACATGTTCATAACATATAGCATACCAGCATGGAATCTCTATAGAAAAACAGTAGCTACAGAATGGGTTATACTGAAAACCTCAATGGCTCCCAATATGGGATTTTAATAGGTTTCCACCTCCCCAACATCTTTGAACTCCTAAAACAAAGTCCATAAAGGAATGGTTGCTAACTTTTATTTTGACCTTGGCAGATTTGCACTGAGCCTTGATACCAATGAGATTAATTGTAACAGCAACTGAGAGTCTGGGCTTATTGTCCAACATCATTGCCAGACCTCAAAGTGATGTTCCACATTCAACTGGAAAGCATTCTGAAAAATGTAGCAGAGAAGAGGAGAGAAGCTCCATACTAATACACATGTTTTGGGATGTGGGTTTTTGGGTGTCCAGAAACTTTTGTCTATATGTTGTGTATATATACAGTGGTACATCCATAGACTAAGTGTTGCTTTCACTTTTCATCCATTACTCACTAAATTATATGAGATCTTTCAACACTTTATTATAAAATAAGCTTTGTGTTAATTATTTTGGCCAACTTTAGGTTAATGTTGTTGTAGTGTTTTAAACAGTAACTTACTTATCATTTCTAATCATAGTATACTTTCCATATCTTCGTTATTCTACAATATAGACCGCTCTACCAAACACACACTAAACTCCTCAGTTCGTGATACATTTAACTTGTGATGGATTTGTCAGAACAAATCAGGGAGCACCTGTACAGTACAACTCCATTATAATAGTACATAATGCTTTATACAGTGTGGATTTTCTGGGGGTCTGGAACAGATTAATTTAATTTACATTACTCCTTATGGGAAAAAGTTGCTTGGTACTTGTTGTTTTCGGTTGTTTACAAGCCTTCTGGAAGGAATTAACTACAAATTAAGGACAAAATAATGACATACCTTGTGATAGTGAGAAAAAACTAATAAATAATCTTTTCAGTTTTAATAATAAATCCAGTAGCAGAAATAAAACTGTTCAATATCTGAAATGACCTCCAATCACAAAAAGTTCACATCTTAGTGCACTATAAGCACTATTTAAAATTCAGCCACATAAAAATTTAAGGTTGGTAAAAGTGCATCTTTGAGAAATGTAACTGAGCCAAACTGCAACTACTTAGACATTAATTTAATGAGTCATGAAGTAATAAGGACAGATTCACAGTGTGTCCACAGCCTATTCTAGAAACACTACATACACATATTCAATAGTTACCCAAGTAATAGAAAGAAGTAAAGGATTTATATTACTCTCCTTTGATCATTTGGAATAAAAAACGAAATATATCTAAAATCAAACAACTAGGACATTTTAGGCTATAGGGTAGGTGAAAAAAGTCTGAGACCACTAGTGAAAATGCTTGTTTGGAACTTTGAAAAACAGGATCAGTTTTGCAGTGACTAGAGCAAAAGACCAAAGAAGATCATGGAGGGCAGACGGTCATGGATTTTCCTTTGTGGTCACCTGACCTAAACCCCATCAAGCATTTATGGGTCACCTACAGACAGAGGAAGCCAAGAATTCAGCATCACTATATGCTCTTTGAAATATTGTGGAATCATGCTGGGATAACATGGATCATCAGATTAAGTACAAACTTGTGGAGTCCATGCTAGTCATTACAGCTAATAGGGGAACATACCAATTACTATTCAATTTAAATTATTGTATTAATATATTTTATTAATTGTTTTCAAATGCTCAACTATTCGCTTAAATTGACATGTCAGTTTTATGATTCATAATGAAAAACTTAGTGAAAAAGGCAAAATGGAAGCATTTTGGCCCCCGCTGTATGAGTTTGAAACATGCAAGGCCGGATGCAGTAGCTTTTTTTAATATAATATTTGTTAATTAATTATTTAAAATAATTTAAATAATCTAATAATCTAATATTGATTCATAATAAGAATGTTTTTCTCGGTTGGCTATTTCCCCACTACTCACTTCAAATATTTAAATATCAAATATGGGTAATATGCCCATCCCTATTCAGTACCCTGGCCAGTGCATCCTCATGCTCAGTCTTGATCCCAAAGCGTGGCAGCGCAGCACTGGTTAGACTGGAGCTGTGCTTCAGCTTCTTCACACCACTGATATGGCACATGGGTTTCTCTCGCTCCCTCAGCGTTGGAGATGGGATCTCTACCTCATTCTGCTTGTCTGAGGGACACACACACTTAGCAATTTAAGGGCAGCAAGTCAGTTCTAGCAGGTGCTCTACTGAACCTGCAAACATTTACCTGTTTAAATGCAGAATCTGCAAGGAGTTAAACATAGCAGCAAGACTGTGCTAGATGATGTGAAACAGTAAGAGCTGGCCCACTCACCTAGGAAAGTAGTGGATATGTATTCTGAGACCTGGTTCCCCGAACGGCTCATCTCAGACAGATGAGACAGCTCCCTGTTTAGCATCCTCTTAAACTGGTGGAGAGAGAGAGGGGGAGAAGGTGTTTTCAAGCATACATAAAAGTGAGCAAGAATGAACAATATGACCAAAATGTATTGTGCTTAATATTCAAACTGTCACTGTGACAGGGCATCCCGGTCTACATCACATGACCACAGACCCAGTCCCCAACCTTGTGAGGCCCCATAATTCGACCTCTCCCTGCCTCTACCTTGTCCTTCTTTATGTGCTATCAGACTCTTTTTGGCTCAACCCAGCCTTTGTCCTCGCATGGAACCCTTTTTGATCTCTTAGACAGCAGACTCACTTGATCTATCCTGTTAGCCAAACCTGGGGATGGCTTGCCAGATTCCATATACTAACCAGAGTTGTTCAATGGGTAGAGCACTGGTTGTTGGTATAGAGCTTCTGGCATGGTAAGCACTGTTGTTTAAGGAGTTGCATCTCTAGGTTTGGCACACAGGATAGACAAAAAGTGTCACCTGAGAGACTGAGAAGACTCAGGTGCAAAGACCCTTGCAAATGCAGGTATACATCCCATAATGTGTGTGTATGTATATGTATATGTATATGTATATGTATATATATATATACTGCTCAAATAAATAAAGGGAACACTTAAACAACACAATATAACTCCAAGCGTGTATATATATATATATATATATATATATATATATATATATATATATATATATATATATATATATATATATATATATTATGCCCAGCTTCACAGTGAAATGGTTTTACTCATATAGTTTAGAAATAGAAAATCAGTATGTCGCAGTCAATGCTGATATTAAATAAAACAGTGTATGGCAATCACTGCAGTATCTTGGCTATTTAGTCACTACCCAGTACATTACAGTATCCCATATAACTTGCTATATATGCTATGTACAGTGCCTCTGTTCTTGACCACCTCAGAGCTCGTCTAATTCGGATCTCAGAGCATTTAGACTAGAACAATTTGTCTCGGTTCTCGTCGTTTGCTTGGTACTCAGCACACTTGCTTAAACTTGTATGTGACTTGTTTCAGCGGAAACTCGATTCACAATTCAGTAGGCAGTAGGTCAGTGATTCAGGTTCACAAAGCCCTTGCTCATTGACGATCTCGTGCTGTTCTGTATTTTTACATCTACAGCACGGTGGCTTGGTGGGCAGGAGGAATCTCTCACAACACAGCACATTACACCCTGCTGAGGATGAGGCTGCATAGCCACAAAACGATTTGAATGCTAACTATGCTAACCCCTCCCCGACCATCAAAAGAGCCTACAATGGGCATGCGAGCATCAGTACTGGAAATTGGAAAGCATTTCCTTGTCTGATGAGTCACTTTTACTTGTACATCATCTGGACAGCTGGGTGGCATGTACAATGTGTTCCTGTGGAAGCGATTTAACAGGATGCATTGTGGGAAGAAAACAAGCCGGTGAGGAGAGAGAGAGAGACAGAGAGAGAGACAGAGAGAGAGAGAGAGAGAGAGAGAGAGAGAGAGTGAGAGAGTGCGAGTGAGTGGGCAATGTTCTGATGGGAAACATTCTGTCCAGATATTCATGTGGACATTCATTTGACATGTGCCACCTACTTGAGTGCTGGTGCAGACCACATGGTCATAATGTTTTCAGTGTATACTATTATAAAAATAATGCAGTAACAATTCATGTGAGCAGACCTGTGCTAGAGTGAGGTATTTGTCTCTGCTATCACATTCCCAAATCATTATGAACTGTTATGGACTCATGTCATGGAAAATGACTGGAGTTTCTGATCACACACCACATACATAACCCACGTGGTTGTTTTACTCTGACCAATCATCAATGAATTCTGGCTGTTTTGAACTGAATATGCACATGTTTGTTGTGAGGGCTGGATAATTAGAAACTAGATATCCAAATCATCACAAACCCTTTAAAAAATTGTCCTTTGTTAAAGTCTGCTAACAAGTTTCATTACTGTGGGCAGAATACAATACAAAATAACTTCCAAGAAAGTCTCTATACTAGTGAGGAAGCTTTTATTACAGAATCCCAGACAGGTGAACACTGAGTACATAAAACTTTCAGAGATGCTGCATTAAATGGAACTTTCTACCTAAGTAATAATTACATTACCCAATAATCCTAAAACTTCTTTTGCATAAGGCTTTAGATAAAAGACAAGAGTGGTATCTTTGATATAATTTTGCTCAGGTGCTCGCATGACATGCCATAATACAATAGAAGTCTCGACACAACATACTACAACCCCTAAAACATCATCAGACTTTCACACAAGTCCTAGAAGTCGATGAAGAGAACCCAATTAAAGAAATTAGACAAAATTTATCATACTTAAAATGTATTATGTATTATGCTTAGTCATGTTGTATCGGTCATTTTGGTCCAATATTATCAGAATCAGAATACTTTATTGATCCCCGACGAGAAATTTCAGTAAACCTGACTGAGTGGCAAAAGTATGCACATCTTTGCTTTCAGTGTCTGGTGTGACCCCCTTGGTGTAATAACTGCAATTACAGTGGGGCAAAAAAGTATTTAGTCAGCCACTGATTGTGCAAGTTCTCCTACTTAAAAAGATGAGGGAGGTCTGTAATTTTCTTCATAGGTACACTTCAACTATGAGAGACAAAATGAGAAAAAAAATCCAGCAAGTCATTGTCGGATTTTTAAAGAATTTAATTGTAAAATCATGGTGGAAAATAAGTATTTTTTCAGTCACAAACAAGCAAGATTTCTGGCTCTCACAGACCTGTAACTTCTTCTTTGAGAAGCTCTTCTGTCCTCCACTCGTTACCTGTATTAATGGCACCTGTTTGACCTCGTTATCTGTATAAAAGACAGCTGTCCACAGCCTCAAACAGTCAGACTCCAAACTCAACCATGGCCAAATATGGATGATCCAAAAGAGGATTGGGAAAATAACATGTGGTCAGACGAAACCAGAATAGAACCTTTTGTTGCATTCCAAGAACACCATGATGTGAAGCATGGGGGTGGAAACATCATGCTTTGGGGTTGTTTTTCTGCAAAAGGGACAGGACGACTGATCCGCGTTAAGGGAAGAATGAACGAGGCCATGTATCGTGAGATTTTAAGCCAAAACCTCCTTCCATCAGTGAGAGCATTGAAGATGGACCATGGCCGGGTCTTCTAGCATGACAATGATCCCAAACACACTGCTTGGGCAATGAAGGAGTGGCTCCGTAAAAAGCATTTCAAGGTGCTTCTTACGAACTGCTACTGTTCTATCAATAATACCAAGCTGTACTGTCCCAGGTACAGCAACACTGGACCAAGCATTATACTACCATCACCATGTTTCACAGATGGAATATGATTCTTCCATTGGAATGCAGTGTTTTCCTTTCTATAGACATATCACATTAAGAAGCTACTGTAACTGACTTGGAACAAACTGGAAAGGACAGGAGCTCAGAGCAGAGCTGGAACTAGTGCAGTAAATGGAACTGGAGCTAGCACGTTGATGGGAACCGGTGGGAACAATGGGAACTGGAGCTGGTACTGGGGCTGGCGTCTGGGCTGGAGACGAGTCTAAGACAGTGACTGCCACCGGGACTGGAACTACGACTTGAGCCTGGCCTGGAACCGGGACAGGCGTTTGGACTGGGAGAGAGATAGGAGCCGGGTCTGGGACAGAAACAGAGACTGGATCAAGGTCTGGAACAGAAACAGAGACTAGTACCAGGTCTGGAACAGGAACAAAGACCGGAGCAAGGTCTGGAACCACATGAGCTGGGACTGGAATCACAAGAGCAGAGACAGGAGCCACCCAAGCTGGGGTGGGAGTTGAGACACAGACCACAGGAACTGAGAGAGTGACCAGGGCAGGAACAGGAACAGAACAGGACCTTGGACTGAGTCTAATTAGTTAATATGGTGGTAGAGAAATGGAGTGCTCTCTGCTGCTTTGACCATCATAAAAAAAAGTCAATGACAGCCTGGAACAGGGTTACAAAGTACACTAGAGGGCTGATATCCGAGCTGGTATACCTCGCGAGAACCCTTTCCCTCAATGACCTGACAACATAGTGTACTTTGGCAGCATCTGTGGAGATGGTGAGTGGACGTTGACGGAACACCAGGGCGGCCTCAAGCATGAACACTCTGTTCTTGTCCAGGTCACCGTGAAATGGCTGGGTGAGTGCTGAAACCTTCTGCATCACGTTCAGGCTGCTGTCCCTCAAGGCCTGGATCAGCTGCTCACTCTACCCTAGCAGGGCTAACTGACTGAAGGGTGCCTGAGGTATGGAGTTCTATGTCTGTGGGATCTATGGTATAGCCAGATCATTCTGTTAGGAAGCTATTCTATCTGACTGGACCTACAAGATACTGCAGATACTGGAGGCAGACTGAAGGTTCAGATTGTTTAATGACACGAGAGGGCAAGATACACAGATGCAGCAAGGATAATCAAAGTAAAAACCATGTTAAAAACTACAAAAGTACAAAAGTCCCAAACAGGTATGAAAGCAACTCAAGAGTAACAGGAATCTGGTGCAGAAATTTCCAGCACATTCCATATCAACGCAGGATAAACAGATTTGGTACAGAACATTCTAGCAAGTCCTAAGCTCATACAAACAGGATTAATTCCACTCAGGATGAGTGGCGGTCGAGGTGGGTTAACAGAAGAATGAATTCTGAGAGCAGACCTGAAACAGGGGCAAGTCATGCCCAGCCTGACACACACACAGGCAGACAGGAAAAACAGATCTCAGAAGGGAGGGGAACATTCTAGAAAAAACAGGAGAAACAAGACAAGGAGCAGCAGATCCTAACATAGCATTTAAGCCAAAAAGTTCAATTTTGGTCTCATCCATTTCAGAAACAGTTTCCAACAGCCTTAAGGCTTGGCCATGTGATCTTTAGCAAACTTTAGCAACCCTGCCATACACACCAATGTTGTTCAGTGGTCTGCTGATGAGCAATGGTGCACTCCTGAGCATCAACATTAGCCAATGTGAGAGAGGCCTTGAGTTACTTAGAAGATATTGTGGGTTGCTTCGTGACCTTCACACACACACACACACACACACACACACACACACACCACAAGTTTGTATTGTGAAGATTTTTGCGATGAATACAGCCATCTATAGACTGTTCAAACTTCATTATGAAGGTCTCGGGGGTTAGAGGTGTGCTATGTACTTCTTGAGACACTCCGATTTGTAGATTTTTTAATTTTGAAAATAAATTTACAATGAAATATTGAAAACATCACTTGGAAATGAACGGCAGAATATTCAAAAATTCAATTCTATCTGCCACCATGGTGTCACAGTGGGCCACTCAGTCAGAAACAGCAAACACACAATGCCTCTCTTCTCTTGCTCTCTCACTGCTCACACTTCTGCTACATACACTTTCACGCAAACAAACAAACACACACACACACACACACACACACACACACACACACACTTTCAGCTCTATTCAAGCACTATGCATATCCTTCAGGAAATGCAAATCTATTTATGAATGTGCAAATCATTAATTCTATATATTCATCTCTGTTCAGGCTGACAGCTTTCCTTATTACGCCTGTTTCTCAGAGCACAAAAAAGAGTCAACATAACTGTAATCTTTGGTAAAGGTAAGTATAAAAGGTAACAAAAATATCTTTGTAGGTAATTATCTTTGCTCTCTGGAAAACAGAAAATTAAGAAAAATCTAACATTTAACTGAAGTACTTATATAACGTTACATTTAATAAGTACATTAAACTTTTAACAAAACCATGTGTCACAATTAGGCACTCATGGATTCAATACCTTGTGCAACCTGCCAACATAACACTGCTGAGTCTTCTTTTGTAACGCTAGATGAGAATACAAAGTCAGGAATTATAAATACTCATCAATACAGAATCTCTCCAAAACCTCCAGGGTCCTAAATCGTTTGTTTCTGAACTCTCCTCTTCATTTCATCCCACAGGTTTTTAGTGAGGTGTAGGTCAGGGAACTTACAGTGGTGCTTGAAAGTTTGTGGACCCTTTAGAATTTCCTATATTTCTGCATAAATATGACCTAAAACATCATTAGATTTTCACACAAATCCTAAAAGTAGATAAAGAGAACCCAGTTAAACAAATGAGACAAAACTATTATACTTGGTAATTTATTATTTGATAAAAATGATCCAATATTACATATTAGTGAGTGGCAAAAGTATGTGGACGTCCAGGATTAGCAGTTAATTTGAAGGTGAAATTAGAATCAGGTGTTTTCAATCAATGGGATCAGGTGTGAGTGGGCACCTTGTTTTATTTAAAGAACAGGGATCTATCAAAGTCTGCTCTTCACAACACATGTTTGTGGAAGTGTATCATGACATGAACAAAGGAGATTTCTGAGGACCTCAGAAAAAGAGCTGTTGATGCTCATCAGGTTGGAAAAGGTTACAAAACCATCTCTAAAGAGTTTGGAGATCACTCCAAGAGTAAAGCGTGTAATAGTTGATGAGGTCATAAAGGACCCCAGGGTAACTTCTAAGCAACTGAAGGCCTTTCTTACATTGGCTAATGTTAATGTTCATGAGTCCACCATCAGAAGAACACTGACAACATGGTGTGCAGGCAGGTTTTGCAAGGACAAGCCACTGCTCTCCAAAAAGAACATTGCCCCTGCTCGTTTGTCGTTTGCTAAAGATCAACGTGGACAAGCCAGAGGCTACTGGAAGAATGTTTTGTGGACGCATGAAACCAAAATGGAACTTTTTGGTTTAAAAGAAAAGTGTTCTGTTTGGAGTAAAAAAACACTGCATTCCAGCATAAGAACTTTATCCCATCTGTGAAACATGGTGGTAGTCTCATGATTTGGGCCTGTTTTGCTGCATCTGGGCCAGGATGGCTTGCCATCATTGATGGAGCAACGAATTCTGAATGATATCAGAGAATTCTAAAGGAAAAATCTAAAGGAAAAATCTCAAGAGAAGGTGGGTCATGCAGCAAGACAACGCCCCTAAGCACACAAGGTTAAAGAACAACAAAGTTCATGTTTTGGAATGGCCAAGCCAAAGTCCTGACCTTAATCCAATCAAAATGCTGTGGAAGGACCTGAAGTGAGCAGCTAATGTGAGGAAACCCACCAACATCCCAGAGCTGAAGCTGTTCTGTATGGAGGAATGGGCTAAAATTCCTCCAAGCTGGTGTGCAGGACTGATCAACAGTTACAGGAAACGTTTAGTTACAGTTATTGCTGCACAGGGGGGTCACACCAGATACTGAAAGCAAAGGTTCACAATACTTTTGCCTCTCCTAATATGTATATTGGATCATTTCCAAATAAATAAATTACCAAGTAAGATAATATTTTTGTCCTCATTTGTTTAACGGGGTTCTCTTATCTACTTTAAGAACTTTGTGTGATAATCCCTATTCTACTTCCAGTAATAGGGATTGTTATGAGCCTGCTTAAGAGTCCTCAACACTCAATAAACTTAAAAATAAAGTAAATATTATGGAGCAGAATCCATTTACATGTTTGTCTAAGAAGTTCTGGATATGAAAAATTGTGGCAAGGTTTTTAGTTAAAAAAGAATTTGCCTTTAATGGATTTTTAGAAAATGAATATCCACAACTTAAAATCTCGATGTAAGACACTCATATGCTTTTAGTCAGTTAATTAACCACAAATACATTCCTATTTTGTGTTGAAGGGATGCCATAATTCTGTAGTTGGATGCCACTGAGATGGGATGTAAACCTCCGATTTTCAGATATGGCTTTCACACAGGACTGCTGAGTACACACTCACCTTGAAATTGGGGCCATGAAAGTCAGTTTTATATCCGGCGATTGCCTGATCAGAACCAGGATATGCCACTCAAATTTCTAGGCAGGACAGAAACTCCCCCGGGGTTGCCCTCGTCAAAGGGGGGGCACCTTGTGATTGGAGTGCCGGGGCGCACAAACACCTCGCTTCCACTGATGGAAGATGATGATGAGGCGACGGTAGAGGGGAGGGGCGTGGTGTCCGATAAAAGGAAAAGAGAAGACGGGCAAAGCAGTGGAGCAAAGAAAGGGGGGACGGAGGATAGAATCACCGGGATGAATTCACGCGAAGAGCGGAAAGAATTAATGAAAGTTAGGAACGCGGGGAGGAAGTAAATGGGGTGGTACGAGTATAGGGAAACGGCATCCTCATATTCCCCCTCTTTCTCTTGGGGAGCGTCGCGCTCGATCTTGTGTACGATGGACATGGAGTATTACTTAAGATTAGCCCTGATTATCGTGTTCAGGGTGTATGATCGGAGAGCGAGAGAGTATGATTATCTTATTTAGGTATTTTGTTCTATATTCAGCTTGACCCTCCTTAGTGCCCGTTCAACCTCGCCACGGCATTCTTTCCAGGCCCCTGAGCCGTTCTTCCCAAATCCGGGGGATCGTTGTCTGTCCCTCATTGCCGACCATACTCTCCTTTATGGTTGCGTTTTGTTTCCAGGCGCTTCGGGATCGGGAACGAGCCCCCTCGGCGGCCCCCTCCTAGAAGCGGGACGCAAAGGTACGGATGCACGCCGGACCTTAACCCCGTCCTCCTGACAAACTGCGAAGGCTCCTGCTAGTATCCCTCTTCCCTTCCCTTCCTGTGCCTTCCCACTCGCGACGAGGGCCGTTTTTTTCAGTTACATTAACAACATTAGTGTCATAAATAAAAACAAAATTGTAGTAATTTTGTTTTTTATTTCTCAATCAATTGGGGCAGAATAATGTCACCTTGTACAGGTGTTTTTAATCACTTAGCCAATGTTTCATTTTCTAAACTCCTCTTTTTTTCTGCCCGGCTATATTTAACCAAACGAAGCTCGTAGAACGTTCGAGGGCCATGGATTACGATTGCGTTTTCTGTACCGGTCCCTTCCCGAACCGGGAGCCCCCTTGCTCGCGGGGAGCGGGGGCAAGTAGCCCGTACGTAGGAGATTGCGCTAGGGTGGAGGATCGGCTATGCAATATCAAACAAGGAAACAAAAATCTTCAAAACATTTGATTTAACGAAGGAATTGTACAGTCATCCCACACAACTTGATCGGATTTCATGTGGCTACAAAACTTTGCTTTTGTGCACTTCCCACATGCCACAGATCTTGAACAGAGCTTGAAATTTTGATCATTTGCAGATCTTGGTGACACCTGCTACTTTGTCCATTTTCATAACCTTTCCACTTGGTGTTGAAATTTTAATGTTGAGCAGTGTACATTTGTACAGTATAAAGTTTATCTATCTATTGCATACGCAGTTGGGGTCAAACGCATGAGACTACCAGTGAACATGCTTCTGTTTTGCATTTTTCTCAAATTTAATACAATGGTTTTCATTACAAATCATGTAATCAGCATAACATTTTGAGTGAAATGTTGAATTGTTGAAAAATAAAACAACTCGGATATTTCAGAATTTAGTAGTATTTGGTATGTTCCCCCATTTGCTGTAATGACTGGCATGGACTCCACAAATCTGTGCTAAAGCTAATGGTCCATGTTATCCAAGCATGATTTCACAATATTCCAAAGAGCGGTAGCCTAGCGGTTAAGGTACCAGACTATGTACCAGAAGGTCCAGGGTTCAAATCCCACCTCTGCCAAGCTGCCACTGTTGGGTCTTTGAGCAAGGCCCTTAACCCACAATTGCTTGGATTGTAAGATTGTTTCAAGGGCATCTGCTAAATGCTGTAAATGTTTTAGGTATGTTATTGGTCATACTTTTATGATATGAATCATTCACAAAGACCAACACAAAGATCCAAACAAGCATTTTCATTGGTGGTTTCAGACGTTTGACCCCCATTGTACATTAAATGTAGTGTGGTGTTGTTGTATCAACTGAATACTGATATCATCATCACGACCTATATAGTGCATGAATATCTAAACACTATTACACAACTATTACAACCACAGTCATAACGTTTTTGAATACAGTTACACATTGAAGCTTATTTCCCTGTGGACTTTTTTGCAGCTCTGTCAGAATATTATAAGTTGACACGTACTTTACGGTATGTTGTAACCTGATTTGAAATAAAAGATGTCAGGGAATTAGATCACCAAGACTATATTCATTTTATTCATTCCTGTTGTGCACATTGTTTGAAATACAATATGCTTGGAAGTATCTGACAGATGCATAGCTAAGCCATATGAATGTAAGCCCATGAATGTCTACTTATTAAAACTTTGTGTACACCAGTGAAACAGACCTGAAGAAGCATAACATTTTGATCCTTTGTACTTCACAAAAGCTAAACGGATGCAACGTCATAGGATCGACGCAGTGTGATTATAAAAATGCAAATTATGGCTGGAACTGGATTCAAGGATGTAAACACGGATAAAAGGACATAACCAGGCCGCACACACTCGCAGTGGGACTTAGATGAGACCCCAGCTTGGTCCCACTGGCTGGTCCTTCACACATTAGAATCTCCATGGCAACCAGCAGGTTTCCTTAGCAACTGCCTCCTCACACTCCCTCCTGCGGCATTACAGGAGCGCGGCGACTGGTTGGGTGACAGTCAGAGTGGAGTAGGCAGGTGTCTGTCTCTGACCTCGTCCAAGGTCATTTCTCTGTATAGCTCTCACTAATTCCTCACATCCCCTGTTCTGTTGCTTTCTGCCTCTCGTCCTGCTCCACATCATGCCAATCCACGTTTTTATCTTCTCCATCTCTACATTGGACGCCTCTGAACAAACTGTTCTATGCATTGTTTATCCACTTATTATTTGGGGTATCTCCCCTTTCTTTTCTTTTCTCTACCAGACATCTCAGTCTCTTATTCCATTCATGGACAATAATGACCTGATAAATGATACTGCTGAGATTAGACATCACTGTTCAGGTTCAGAAAAATGGCGCGAACCCAAATGGGAGTGTAATGATTAATAATTAACACATCCAGCCAAAGCCCTGAGGTGAAATCCAGTCAGTACTGCTGACACACAGATCATCACTGCTTGACCAATAAGCCCATGTCTACCACACATCAAAGTCTTGTTTCGTCAAGATCTGCTTCCTCTGATTATATAAATGTAACGAACAGGATATGCAATGCAAACATCAGCACTCGTATTCTAAGTCTGTTCAGTAAGAGCCACTGTGTCTCGTCAGTCACAAGCACAGCAAGACTAAGGATTCCTGCACAAATTTGCTCATATTTACATAACATGCACAAACTGCATTCTGCAACAGCTGCTTTCAGAGGATGGCCAGCATCGCACTATAGCAGCACATTTCCTATTCACTGCCAAAGAAATTTCAGACTAGGAATGTACAAAAACTTAGAAAACTTAAAAAAAAAACTTAGAAAGATGAGTCAACTGAACAAATGAAAACCTAAAGCTCAAAGCCTAAAGTTCTTTAAATCAAATTGGATCATCTGCTGTATAGGTGACTTAATGGTTAAGTATAAGCATAGGGATCTTCTACAAGCTAAAAATATAGTTCCTCAAAACATATCTAGAGCTTTGTCAACAGAAACAGCATATCTTCAGAACAAGAGACACAGTCCAGCATGTAATCATTTAGGTCAAACAGCTGACACAACAAAACTGTCTTTATAGACTGGTTTGTGGACATTTACCCCTCTGATACATAACATAGTCTGAGTATTTGATTGAGGTATTCACTAGAATAGTCATGACATTTGTAGGCTGTTCCAGCCATCAGAGCAGTTGGTCAGTCTCTTATCTGTTTGGTTTGTTTCTTTATTTTCTGTAGAACCAAAACTTCAAAAGCCAATGCTCTAGAAATGTATATCATCCAGACAAGGTCCTGGTGTAAGATGCCTAAGTGATGATTATCATTTAATTCAAAAGTTTACAGAACTAAAAAGATAGATTTTAGTAGACACGTAGAAGAAATATGTTTGTACACACTTACAACCACATTTACATTCAAAAAGTGAGAATCACCCTTTTAGGTTCAATCAAACTTGCTTCAATCCACATATCTGCTAAATTATGTAAACATACCCTATTGTACCTGTCCTCTGTTTTTGACCTCTGACCATCTCCATACCAAATGCTACAACTGCTTTCAGAACTTCCTACCCACTGGAGTGGTGAATCTGTGCTTCCTGTCCCTACCTGGTCCCACCAGCCGATGAGCCAGGGTTTGGAGCATGTCTCACAGAATAAGTCCATAAAGGGGCTTCTGCGCTCGGTGGCCTGCCCTCCACTCTCCAGGCCTCCTGTCGCCCCCAGCTCCAGGTCTCCCCCTGCCCTCCCCTGCAGGTTGCTGTAGCTGGAGGAATGGGGCAGCCGGTAAGCTGTGGACCCGGGTGAGGAAAGGGGTGACGTGGTCGGCTGGAGGGCCTCCACCACGCCCATGCTGAGTGAAACAGGTGGCACGGGCCGATGACACAGGCAGGTAGCACGGTAGTGCAGAGGTGCCCGAGCAACAGTCGCGCCCCAGCGGCATGCGGGCGCAGTCAGGGGGCGCTTGCTGAGGCCGCAGCCAGCCCCGCCAGGCCACTCCAGAGTGTGGATTGACAAGAGTCTAGCAGCAAGGCACTTTGGAATTTTTCTTTATGTCTCTCTCGCTCTGCTGCTTTACATGCAGATGTCAGGCATAGGCAGAGTTGCGAACGGCTCACCAGGAGCCGCCTGGATCCGCAGTCCGTGTGGGCTACATTGCATCCCAGCAGAGGAACAGAGCTGACCCAAATCCAGCCATGTGGGGAGGGGGAAGAGGAGCAGAGCGGACCAAGATGGAGAATTCGGGAAAGGGGAGAGCGTCTGAAGGGCACAGGGAGGAGAAGGCTATAGCGAGAGGGAATGAGATAGCATAGCGCAAGAGGAGAAGGGTGAAAAGCACAAAAATTGAGCTATGATAATGCAAAAAGGTGAGAGGGACTAAAACGGCAGTGATGGATGAGAGAGAAAAGAGAATGAGCCAACGTAGGATGGAGGAAAACAACGCACCAAGCTGGGTGCTATCAGGGACACTTAGCCCACAGCATGTACATAATTCAGACAAACAACACAAATGGAGGAAACGAGGAAACAAAATCAGAGCCAGGGTATTTGCAGTGAATGTCAGCACTGTAGAATCCCAGTCAATCCCAGTCTGGAAAAACAGCTTGTTTTTGGCTTGCTGTCCTTGGGTCTATTGCCCCTCCCCCACCACAGAGCTTTGAGCCGGGCCCCACGTTGCCAGTCTGTGCAGCGATCTTGCTCCAGCAAAGAGCCTAAGCTATAGCTCCTCTCTGCCCTGCACGGCTGCCTCCCCGATGCAGACCCAGTCAGTTGAATCCAGCCAGTCTCTGGCTAACCGATCCACAACTGCCTCCTGTTTCTGCGTCCTGTGCTCTTGTCTCCCTGGATGCTTGCAAACTATTCAGCCTCTTCTGATGGGTGCGTGCATGTGTGTGTGTTTGTGTGGAGTGAGTGTGCAAGTGCGCACGGTGAGTGCGCATGTGCTGCAATGGGCATGTCAGAGTGGGGAAAAAAGAGAAGTGTGTGTTTGAATGTGTGTGTTTTGAAGACGGGCACAGGTTTGTGCTGAGTTTTGCATTCATTGATTTGTGTTTATGTGATCTCAAACGTATTCCAGCATTTTGTCTCGGTCTCACCTAGTTGGAAATGTGCATCTCATCAGACACATCCGCACTGCCTCAAGTAGTTTTCTGTTTAGTTCCAAATTCCTGTTAATACACTCTACAAGATGTACAATTACAGTAATGTAAAGCATTCATCTTGAATCTCAGGGCAGAACCAAAAACAAGCAAATCTTCCTGTCTCTTTAAGAGATGAACGGACTGAATAGAGTAAATGGTTTGTCATTGGCCAGTACTGAAACTACATGTCTTGTGGCCATAGAGAACAGCCAATGATGAAGCAAGGGAGGCAGACCCTGCTACAAATCCGTAGCAACCAAGGTTAAAGCACAGACATCAGCATCAGGACCTGAGAGCTCACATTCCCTATCACTTGTTTCTGCCCCCTACCCTCCCTCATTCTCTCTCTCTCTCTCTAGTTCTTCTCTCCCCTCCATCTTCTAAAACCAGACCACTGTATATGACAACGATTGCTAGCATGCTTGTGGTAGCGTTTGAAAAATAAATGCTTACACGTTATTTCGATTTCTTAATAATTAATCAGTAGCATATGTACCTGGAGGAAGGGGAGAAACTAAGCTTTGTTTGCAATGTAAGCAGAAAAATGTCAGTTTTTAATTTGATAATGAAATGGGATCAAATTAGTTGAAACCTCACTAAGACAATTCCCCATCGAGACATCTCTGGCACAAATTGCTTGCTGCTTCTCATCAGCATGTGTGTTTTCTTTGTTTGTTTGCATATCTTTCCAAGTATGTTTGTTTTGGGTTATAAGTTGAACAGCTGACAAGAATGTGCCATGAGGCTGGTTCGGTTGGTGGTTTTCCTGTCCAGTGGGAACTTGGTTGCCCAGATTTCCATTATGTTCTTCACCAATCTTTCATAACTATGGTTCTCCCTCCTTATTATTATTAGTATTATTAGGCCTATGTCATACATTACCAAACCATACATGACTAATACTAACCCTGGCCAGTGACGCATGTATTTTTGTACCAGACCAGAATTCAAACCTCTGACTATGTTTGATCCCAAACAAGCATCTGTGAGGTATTGCAGGAGTTTATGACTCCGAGCAGCAGTGCAGCAAAAGAGGTGAAGTCTCACCTTGTTGGAGGCCATCTCACTAACAGAGCGGTGTGTCTGAATGGTTTCCAGCTGGTCCAAACACCAGTCCAGCTCCTCCAGGGTCTCCCGTGCCAGCTGTTGGTATGTTTCCTCTGTAAAGAGAGATAGAACAGGATAGACAGCCTTAGTGCCACTAATAGATCAAAATAATCACCTTTTTCAACCCCGTTTAGAATTTGATTCAATAACAATAACGTATTTTCTTAGTTTATATGGATTACTGTTTATGGATTGTGTCCCCCAAGAATTAGGGCTATGTAGTATAACTGAAAAATAGTGTATTTGGCTCTGCTGTTTGTATCTGTTCATGCTGCACTGTCAACTGTAATAAATTAGTGCAGCTTTTCTCATTAGGCACAACCGGCTTTACATGAAACAAGGAAGCCTGACATTTCATTCACGCAGCACTCCTTATGAGGAGCTAATTAATACAGCTCCTGTAAAGCGAATATGGTTCCGATTAAAAGCATATTGCATCAAGAAACACGTTTGACAGTGGTGTGGTCTGTAGATGCAGGTATACTTTTACTAACGTCACTAGACGTCAGCAAACACATACAGTCTGGGAATAGTGATTGTACTATTGAACACATGCAGCGGCATCAAGTGTTACAATGGAAAGCAAATGCATAATGTTAGATTTAGAAGGGCTTGGTAGCATTTTTTACAAAGAGATAGACTCCATGTAACAAAAAATATTAGATCGTCATCACATAAGACGATATGTGGGTGTTAGTGCATCAGAACAGTGCTGATTATCCACTGAAGGCCAACGCCTTAATTAAAGAGCTGTGCACTGTTGCTTACTAAACTCCAATCAAGTCATCAGCTGCACTGAATTTCCACAGAAATCACCATATAATGATATATTTCATAACTGTAAAATACAATTAGATATGCTTTGATAGGCACTCAGGTTGCATAATGGTCTAATATGCTAGGCACGGCAGGGACACAGGTTCGAGTCCGGACAGCGCCTTATGGCCGACTTGGTTGTCACATGCAGACATGCATGGCTGTGTCATAAATGAAAACATTGTGAAAAACGATTTTGCTTTTAGCACCAATCCCTACCAAAAATGAATAGTAAGCCACAATAGAAACTCTAAGTTTCTATTTCTACTGACTGATTCAACAACTCCAAATCAGTAACAGTAACATTTTAAGTGGCATTTCTGAATGTAACTCTGTATTGTAGTGCTTGACAAAGGTTTGCCAAAGTAATCCCTTGCCCATGTGGTTACATCAGTTATTAATGAATGACAGTTCAGGTTGCTGTGCCGACTGAGGACGCAGAGATCATGGGTGTTCAGTTTAGGCTTACACTTATATCCTTTATGCACTGAAATTCCTCCAGATTCCTTGAATCGTTTAAAGATATTATGCACTGTAGAGGGAGAAATATGCAAATCTCTTCCAATCTTTCTTTGAGGAAAGTTGTTTTTAAATATTTCAATAATTGTCTCAAGCATTTGTTGACAAACTGGATATAATCTACAGATCAGCTCATTACTATACCTAAATTGCCTTCGTCCCAACTTTTTTGTAATGTGTTGCAGGCCTGAAATGCAGGATTGGGTGTTAACAAATGAAATTAAGATGACCGGAAAAAACAAATATATTGGGTACATACTGTCTGCAATGAAATAGTAAATTTAAGACACACTGCAGTTTTTTTTTCATTTGCATTTTCCATACCGTCCCAACTTTTTCTGACTCGGTGTTGTAATATCGCTATAAATGCAAATATGAATTCAAATATCAACTATGACCTAAGACTTTAACAGTTTACACTCATTGTCAAAGAAAACAGTGGCCTACCCCTGATCCCTGCTTTGTTTTTGCCCCAAGACATTATCATTTCCTACATGCTAATGTTAATTAGAATTTAACTTTGCAAATTAGTATAGCTGTGCTTGGGTGGCATAGTGCATACACTAGCCCATCATCCCAGATTTGGGTTGCAACTGTGCCTTCTGGCCAGGCCAGGCATCATATGCAAACCCAGTTGGCTGTGCCAGAGGGAGGGGAGGCTGGACAGGGGACGAACTAGCATCCCATCCAGGGCATGCTTACACTTGTGCCTAATGTTCTACGGAGATAGGCATCGATCTTCTGCGAGCATGGCCAGGAAAAGCAAGGGTTAAAACATGGAAAAAAATAGCAGAGTTAGGTATTTGTAAGCTATTTCACAACTGCATAGAGATATGTCAAAGGAGACACAGCATTGTGTTCAATCAGGAAGTTACAAAGTGCCGAGTTTAGCACTTTTGTAGTTCAAGGAGACATGATCCAGTCATTATATTGCACTATTTAGTAGACATCCTTATTCAGAGCGATTTACAATTAACTGAGTAGTTGAAGGTTACAGGCATTGCATAAAGCCCAAGAGCACCTGAGCTGGTATTTCTAAATCACAACCTTCCGATTAGTCGTCCACAGCCTTCACCAATGAGCCACTATTGTCCAATGGTATAATATGACTTATTTATGACTATTATCTATTGACTCTTCAATCAACTGTGAATCACCAAACATATGGAGTCAGCTGGATAAAGACTAAATGTGCTGTCCAGCATGATTAAAACTGAGAGTCGGTCAAAAGAAGGTTTAATAAATATGGTGTTAATGTAAGATCAAAAACTAATAGAAATTTTTGTATCTACGCTCTCAATAAAACTGTCTATTAAAGTATATTTCTAATACTCAGCTAAGCACAACTTGTTCTTAAATATGTAAAGAACCCTAATTAAGACAAATCATGTGGTTAGGTCAGCAACTGATGATGATTGCAAGATGTTATGAAATATATGAAATATCATTAATTTATTTTCAAACCCACTTAATCCAGTTCAGGGTTGGGGGGTGGCACAAGGGGGGAAATCAACCCTCAGTGCAGGTCACACACACACATACACACACACACATATTGAAAATTTAGAGATGCCAACTGACCAGAAACATGTGGAATACCTAGAGGAAACCCACATAGGCATGGGGAGAACACAACGTATATCTCCTACGTAAACTCAACGTAGGCAACCACTGACCCTGGACTCAAACCTGGGTCTCTGGAGCGTGAGATGATAGCCCTAACTTACACCACCCCATTTTTTTATTTTATCAGAAAGTCGTCTAGGATTCTACTGGATAAATCATCCTGATATTCAGTCATTCATTCATTTTCTAATCGGCTTAATCCCGGTCAGAGTCACGGAACAGGGACAAGGCAAGAACAGCCCTAGACAGAGCACCAGTCCATGTAGGGCACATACACTCACACATTAAGTGCACTGTCAGGAACCAGTTCACCTAACATGCATGTCATGGACTGTGAAAGTAAACCCACAAGGACACTGGGAGAACATGCACACTGGAGCTGTGAGGCTAACCGCTGTGCCATCTTGCAGCCCAGCATCCTGTTATGTTTTTAACCTTAACAGATGTTCAGCTAATTCAAATAGGAGTTTTGGTCACTCGGTGTGGCATGGGGGAAGTCATGAAGAGGGGGTACTGTCAAGAGAACACATGACCATTTACTTTACAGACTAAGAACAGATGGCGAAGAATTTGTGATTTATTTTCATCATAGAGGCCAGCCATTGAGAGCTGTTCTTAGTCTCATTAAAGAGTCTGGTAGGCCTCCAGTCCCCAGTGCCCATATGGTTCCACTGCGTCCAGTGATATAATTCATTTTGTACTGGCAGCAGAGCCTACAACAGGAAACGAGGTGCAAGTAAATGTGAGAGACAGTGCGTGGGAAGAGCGCTAGTGTGTGTAGGAGAGTGGTAGAGAGCGAGAGAATAATGCTCTTCGGTGACTAAGATTTATTACAGTAAACATACCAGAGAGTGTTGCCGGTTGGACTGTCGATTGGCTTGTCACCGGCGACCTCCTGTGGGCAAAAAGTAAATTGCAGTCAATTAAACGCTGCGCCTTCTGCTGGTGGGAAAGACTAACATACACGGAAGTGTGCTCAGCGGGAGGAGGGATGGGAATGGTGCCTTCTGAGGAAAAGAGGGCTCAGCTAATGTGAACTGGCAAATGTATTTTGCACCTGGCAGTAACACTTATCACTTATTTTCTTCATAATATATCTCTAACTGTACCCTCAGTCTAAAACAATGAACACGTGCATCAAAACAGTGGTATGACTCTTATTCATTTTCAAACTTGCTTAATATAATTCAGGGTCACAGGGGTGCTGGGGCCCAACCGGCAGCACAAGGAGAAAGGCAAGAATCAACCCTAGAGCTACCAGTTGACCTAACACATGCCTTAGGAAGGAGCCCACAGAGACACAGGGAGAACATGCAAACACACAGTCAGGAGGCCATGCTGAGACTCAAACTCGGGTCTCTGGGGCTGTGCGGCGACAGCACTAATACACTAATCACTACATCACCGTGCTACCCCCAGTACATAATTAAGCTTTTCATTTGCGGGATTTCCAGGCTCTGTATCGGCCAATATCTGGATGGTGTTAATTGTTATTATATAACTGAATAAAACAAATGCTGTGCACTAGTATGTCATGTTATTAGTATGTGTTGCTGACTGTAGAGTAGTAGATTGTTTTGAGGGCATTTTGTCAGATGGTCATATTATGACAAATACATTTTTAGAGAGAAATTTAAAGCATATTATTATATATGCAAAAAAGGGAAATCATATCGTGCCATTGAGCCATCACTAGGTGACAGTAATGATAGCTGAAAACCTGTGTGAAATCTTTCTGCAAATAATACTTGTAGAGGTGTTTGGTATACAATTTGAATTCAATGAAAGGAAATACTGGTGGGCTTTGGCTAATGCCTTGAATTGTTTTAAAAGGCTGCGCTGGACTGTTGGAAGAATGTAGTGTGACAGTGACAGCTGTAATGTGACAAAACGAAACATGAGACCATGAAATGTACACTGACTTGTCAGTGGGTGATGTGACGTTGGCAAGAATGGTAAAGTTGCTTCTGACAGTTCGGAGACTGGCCAACACCTAGGAGACCATAACAGGAGAGCAGAGAGAGAGGTAAAAAGGCAGAGAGAGTGGGATAAAAATACCACTATCAGACGATTTGAGCACAAATCATTACGCAGTTGCGAGCTGGGAATATATTAGGGCTTACCTGAGCGAAGGGAGTGACTATGAGATCCTCAGCATGACTAATGTTTGAGAGACAATCACAAAACAATGTGAAATATTAGAATAAAAATCATACAGTACAATACATGTAGGTGCACATTCACTACCGTGGCATTACAGTTGCAGTGAAATGGAAAGCACAAAATTAGACTTAACGCTGCACAGTGGTTGTGGTCCCGGATCACGCTGAAGGTGACCTGTATTGGGTTTGTGTTGCATATTGGGTGTCTGGTAGTGTGAAGGAGACTACTTACCCCTCACTGTTGATGGAGGAGTTGCGTGACATGGTCTTCGGTGACATGTCATAGTCTGAGTCAGAGCGGTAGAGGAAAGACTCACGTCTGCCACTCTGGGGGAAGGTGGGATGGAGCACGAGCCCAGGACTCGCCTGCGAATCCATCGGGCTGCGACCAGGAGATGGCCCATTCTCACCATCATAACTGGAGAGAGATATATATATAGAGTGAGGGGGTATATGGAAATGGTGTGAAATACCACTTGTGATGTAGATAAATCATACAGATTCTTTAATTAGAGACAGCATATCCTTCACAGTTTTAAGCCTGCACAGGAGAGTTGCAAGAACAGACAGACATGATTGGCTTCCTCTCCCTCCAAACAGAAAATGCACTCAGAGCCTGTAAAGAGCTAAGGCAGAGACTGAGCCACCTAGAATCTCAATTAGCATAATAATCAGCAGCCTAATCAGAGTGGTATTTCCAGCCTACTTTGTCTTCTTTAGGATAATCACTGGAACATGTGGCCATTAGGCCTGACTGTAAACAACTGTAACACACCTCCAGAAGGGTTACAAGCCTTTAATGGAAAATTACCGAGGACAAATATGAGGCACTCCATCGCGGGTTCCAAAGTATGTTTGAACAGTCATGCTACAGTGCTAATGAAAGACGGAGAATCCTAGATACCTGAATGGCACCCATAAAATCCTAAGTACCAAGTCAGCGTCGCAACCTGTCTGCAGATATTACTGACGCATGAAAAAATTCAACTATAGGCACAATGTACGGAGTCGATCACAGTGACTACACAGAGGTGTAAATCTGAAAATGTAAGTTAAGTGCCCATCGTCTGGGCAGAGTAGAAGCATGTACGGGTGGGAGGCACACATCTCCCACAGGTTCACATCACACTCTGAACTACTTTGAGTCATCTCCAGGAACAGGGTATCCTGCAACATGAAAATAAAAAATTCAAACACATACACACACAACAAAAGAGAAATAACTGTGCTTAGCGTCAGAGCTTGACGCCTTTTTCTCTCTTTATGTCAGTCAGACTTCCACCCCCTCACTCCTTTTCTCTCTCACTGTCTCTCTAGGAGTCTAATAACCCTGTTCCCACACAAAACGAAAAAAAGTCATTTGCTTATTTATGGTTTAGCCTATTTATGAAAAAAAGAAGGCCTAGGACTTCGGACCTGACGACCAAAGTCCTAACAGTCAAGTTTGCTCATCCTTTGGTTCAACGCGCACAATGCTCTGTTCAGCCCAGCCCATTGCTGTTATATCTCCTTCCTTTTCTCCGCATGATTCCACCTGTTTTTTTAATGTTCTCTTGCTACAGACCGCTTTTATTCTGCATATCTCTCCTTCTTCCATTTCACTCTTCTTATCTCCAGCAAACAGAGTTCCTTCCAGAGAAAGAGCAGAAGAGATCAACATAAGCAAAAGGCCACTGGCACTTGTCTGGGCACCATAGAACATGAATAATAAGTCTGTGTGTGTGCAAGCAAGAGAGAGAGAGAGAGAGAGAGAAAGAGAGAGGTGGGGGGGAGTGATAGAGCCTGTAGGCCCACCTGAGTAAATGGGAGTGGGGGTGAGTCAAGGGCCAATCTAAATGTTTACATACTCTGTGAGCCTGAAGCATGCGATGTTTTCTTCCCGAACGGCAAAGCAGGGAATGTTTAGTAGTTGCAGTGAATATGATCTTACATGGTTCCCCCCTCAAAAACATCGAAATGTATGTCTTGATGCATGCTCAATGATCCAGGTAAGAAAATCCAAGAAGTTGAATCTGTTCATCTGGACATAGATTTTGTTGGAGAAACGTTTCGTCACTCATCTAAGTGACTTCTTCAGTCTCAGCAGTTGGAAAACTTCCCCAATCTTATATACAGCACTATTGCATAACAATGGGACCGGTGGTCAGTTTAATATGCAGATTGACATAGCCATTAACGACAATGGCCACGTGTGCTGTTCATACAGGATTGGGGAAGGGCTGCGATGGCTCCATTGTAAGATGGTGAGAGGTGTACTCTGAGGCCCCCTCCTCAGTTCAGGGATGGACGTTCCCTTTTTACAAAAATGGCTTCTTTTACTCCGCGATCAAACCATCGTTCCTCCCTATCAAGGATCTGCACGTCTTCATTCTTGAAAGAGTGGCCACTGGCATGTAGGTGGGTGTAAACCACAGAGTCCTGACCTGATGAGGTAGCTCTTCTATGTTGTGCCTGTTTGGTTTCCCCGATGTACAATTCCTGGCAATCCTCCTGGCACTTAACACTACATTACTCTGTTTGTGCTGGGGGACCCGATCCTTGGGGTGGACCAGTTTCTGGCGTAGTGTGTTTTGGGGTTTGAAAGCCACTGAGACGCGGTGTTTGGCAAATATGCGTCTCAATTGTTCCGATGTTCCTGCCACATATGGAATCACCACTGGTTTACGCTTAGACTGCGGTTGTTGTTCTCCTCTCGTCGATCTGCTGGAGCACTGTTTGGGTGTTTTACCAGCTTTGACAAAGGCCCAGTTCGGAAAACCACATCGAAATGTATGCATAAGTACAGGCCTTAAGTCTTACTGTTACAGTTCACCACCTGTTCTCTAAACAAAGCTTGTCTATTCATTTTAATTACTGAATAACTAATTCGCATATTCGACGTTTGTGAAACGTTTGACCCGTTTCACAGCCACATCCAAGCGTGATTCTGTCTGTAAAATGCCTGTAGCAGTGTGATGAACGTCAAACTCAATTTCTATGCAATGTTTGTTTCTGCTATCCTCTGACTCTCACCCTTCTTGCCAAGACACTGTTTGAAGCTCTTTCTGAATGTATCCCAACGTGCACGTGTAAATGTTTTGTCGTTTCTTTCTTTATGGATGTCAGATGCATATAACGTTGTTTTTAACTCTTTTACGCACTTCCGCATCTTAACTACTCGATGTTGACAACAAGGGAGCAGACATGTTGGATTCTGGTTCGAAAGAGCGACCACCTGACGAGATGAGCTTAAAAATAGTCAAAAACAAGGCACACAAAGTCACACTTCAGGCACACAGCAGACATGGGTTGGCACATTCCCTGAACGGCTTCAAAAACTGACAGTTAGGTTGTCAAACCTACAACAAATTCTACAATATTCTACAATAAATCCAAACTTCGATAATCCGAGCTATTATCTGAAATAAAAATAATGAGTTATCACATTGTCCGTGTATGAAATGTACTACATATATAGTGCCTGATTAAAATACTTTATTAGGGATTCCAAACTTGTAAAATTCTAGGAGTACGCACAGGGTTTTCATGTTGTTAATGTCAGGCAGAGAGAGGGCATGAGTGGGCATGCTCCCTCCCGCTCAACTCTGTCTCATGTTAATGCTTTCTGAAGTCATGTGATATTTCTGAAAAGAGATCAGAAAAAACATGGTGCATCCCCTGCCAGTCTACAGCTCAAAGACCATTCACAGAGGAACTAATGAGAAAATAAAAATAACAGGCCTTGTCAACCTTCTTCTGCTCACCCTTTTGTCTCGTCAAGCTATCTCTCTCTCTCACCCTCTCAAGCTAGGTCTCTCGTTCCAACACTTTCTCCTTTTTGCCTGTCTCTTTAACTCCCTCTTTTTTCATCTCCTGCCTCTCAAGATCCTCTCCCCCTCTCTTTCTCTATAATTTGTCACTGTGGCTGTGAGTCAGTGGTGAAAAAGCATGGGCCAATTGTGTGCTGTTACACTGGAGCATTGGTTTGTTTATAGGGCACATAAGACACACAGAGCATACTTACCAAGCCTCAAACAGCAGGAGAATTTTATATCTGAAACATGAGCTGCTCTAGCCATAAGCAGCAGAGACAATCATACAAAACCAAAAGCAAGTGCCCACATGTTTGTGAGTAGACTAGATATCAAGACTTTATTTACATGTGAATCACTTCCGTGAGCTAGTCATAAAATGTTTTACAATACAATAAAATATAACATCATAAAACACAGCCACAAAGTATAAATATGGAATACAAAACTTACAGTTAAAACTTACCAAATGTGTACAGAATTAGGAGCATAGCCAAAGGAGGTTAGTTTTGGTACATATACAACACAATCCCCCTTGGAAAAATATCCTGGGGCCAGATTGGTGCCATATAGGTGATTTGGAAAAATAAACTGCAATTCTAAAATCTGTGGTAACTAATTGGTCCAAAATCAGTATTCACTCACTGTGTACAGTAGGAAGATGGGCCTTTGCATGGGAGACAAACTGAAGGCTGTCCAAGTCTCTCTGACCAAAGCAGGAGAATAGAGTGTCACAATAATCCAACTGTGATCAAAATTGAGCACTGATTAGTATTGTAATATTCTAAAAGGCAGGTGATATCATTTTGCTTATACTCTTTGTCTTAGTTGTAAAAAACAGGATTAAACAAGCAGGGATCAAAGATATTGCATAGATACCTAAACAAATAGCAATAAATGTTTGACCACAGAGGACTAAGAATGGATTAAATCTTAATGGAAATGTTTTCTGGACCCACAATTACCACTTCAGTTTGCCCTCACTTGGCCTAGAAAGACAATTTCATCAGTAATGGCTGGTGGTTAGCTGATCAAAATAACAGTTTATTTTCGGTTTGTAAAAAAATGTGTGTCAAATCAGTATAAAAATGAAATATTATCATTTATATTTAGTCATCTGGAAGATGCTCTTATCCAGAGCGACTTACAACTCTTACAATCTCACAAGGTACAATCCTTGTGTGCTAAGGGATTTGCACAAAGACCCAAGAGTGTCAGCTTGGCAGTGCAGGGTCATTTTAATGCTGCATTAGACCAAACAATGCATAAACAGTCCGCCTTCCACATCCATAGGGATTGGTTCCATAACCCTGCATGCATACCAAAATCAACAAGTCCCTTATATACACTTTATATATGCAGGTATGCACCACATACCTTATGTGTACCTATACAAACCTGCATTTAAAATACATGCATTGTTTAAAAAAAAAAAAGAAAAAAGCACCCAGAAAGAAATGTCAGATTGCCTGCAAAACTCAGCATGGGCAGTTGTGTCTCAGGCACATATGTAAATCATTACGGGTGTAGTCTGATTAGAAACTGTGTCTTGCCACAAGAGGGGGCGTAAAAATTACTTCTCCCACTGCTCTCAGAGGCTACTTTTGGGGTAATGTACCTCTTGGTGAGAGATTGTTTGATGATAGATGTGCCTCTATGACGTATCTGCCCACAAGCTGGGCCTGTAGTCCCTGCAACACTCCTAGGCTGCCAAAGCTGGCATCCCAGTTGTCTCATCAATGCTCGATTGGCGATTAAATATGGTGACCGGGCAAGCCAAGGAAGTCTTGTAATCTGGGGAAGGACATTCCTGAGAGAAACCCTTGCTGTGTGTGGGTGAGGCATTATCCTACTGAAAAAATACCAGCTGGAAGCCATGTGAGACAATACATGTAATTACAGGATGTCCTGCACATATCACAGTTTGTTATTGTCTCTTGTATCACTTCTAGGAATGACCGACTGTCTTATGTGATGCATTCCCAGATCATCACACGAGCAATTGGAGCAGTGTTTCACTCCACAACAAAGACTGAAAGATTGAAAGATTGAAAGATTGAAGCACACACCATGAGGCCTCCGTACTCCAAACCTGACCATCGCCTGATCTCAAACAGAACCTGGATTTGTGTCTCTAAAGACGATACGGTTCCAGTCCATAGCAGTCCAGGTTTCTCATTCACGACACCACTGCAAATGAAGTCCGTGGTGGCTGGCTGTTAATGCCAAGAAACGTGATGGGCACTGTGACAACAAATTTCCTTCTGCTAAGCAACTAGAAATAGCCCCTGGGTGTGTTGTGAAGGTTCCACCTGTGTCTGGATGATGAAACTGTGGGAGGTTCTCATTCTTGTCAACGGATCAAACAATCCTCTCTACTGTCAGTGTGTCTGGGCCATCCGGGAGCCTGTTTGCCATGTGTGTATGCCCTCATGAGCCCCACTTCTCCCAACACGTCCTAACAGCTAGGTCAGAAACGGCTTCATTCGTCAAAATGACCATCCTACAGGGATCTATCAAAGTCTGCCCTTCAAAGCACATATTTGTGGAAGTGTATCAGAGCATGAACAAAGAAAAATTTCTAAGGACCTCAGAAAAAGAGTTGTTGATGCTTATCAGGCTGGAAAAGGCTACCAAAATCATCTCTAAAGTGTGTGGAGTCCACCAATCCACAGTCAGACAGATTGCGTACAAATGGAAGAAATTCAAGACCATTGTTAACCTCCCCAGGAGAGGTCGATCAACAAAGATCACTCCAAGAGCAAGGCGTGTAATAGTTGGCGAGGTCACAAAGGACCCCAGGGTAACTTCTAAGCAACTAAAGACCTCTCTCACATTGGCTAATGTTTAATGTTCATGAGTCCACCATCAGAAGAACACTGAACCACAACGGTGTGCATGGCAGGGTTGCAAGGAGAAAGCCACTGCTCTCATAAAAAGAACATTGCTGCTCGTCTGCAGTTTGCTAAAGATCACGTGGACAAGCCAGAAGGCTACTGGAAGAATGTTTTGTGGACGGATGAGACCAAAATAGAACTTTTTGGTTTAAAAGAAAAGCGTTATGTTTGGAGAAAGGAAAACACTGCATTCCAGCATAAGAACCTTATCCCATCTGTGAAAAACATGGTGGTTGGTAGTGTCATGGTTTGGGGTTTGGTTGTTTTGCTGCATCTGGGCCAGGACGGCTTGCCATCATTGATGATGAAACAATGAATTCTGAATTATATCAGAGAATTCTAAAGGGAAAATGTCAGGACATCTGTCCATGAACTGAATCTCAAGAGAAGATCAGTCATGCAGCAAGACAACGACCCTAATCCACAAGTCGTTCTACCAAAGAATGGTTTTATTAAAGAAGGAATAAAGTTTTTGGAATGGCCAAGTCAAAGTCCTGACCTTAATCCAATCGAAATGTTGTGGAAGGACCTGAAGTGAGCAGTTAATGGAGGAAACCCACCAAACATCCCAGAGCTGAAGCTGTTCTGTACAGAGGAATGGGCTAAAATTGTGCAGGACTGATCAACAGTTACCGGAAAGCGGAAAAATGTCTGTACGTTGCAGTTAGTGCTGCACAGGGGTGTCAAACCACACCAGATACTGAAAGGAAAGGTTCACATACTTTTGCCACTCCACTAATATGCAATATTGGATCATTTTTTCCTCAATAAATAAAAATGACCAAGTATAATATTTTGTCTCATTTGTTTAAACTGGGTTCTTTTTATCTACTTTTATTATTTGTGTGAAAATCTGATCTGATGTTTTAGGTCATATTTATTGCAGAAATATAGAAAATTCTAAAGGGTTCCACAAACTTTTAAGAACCACTGTAAATTCCTATATACTTGTACGATGCTGAATCCGCATATGCAGAGGGCCGAATGAACTAGGAAAAATAAAAACAGTCAGAATAGGTCCTTGTGGAACCCCACAGCTGATAGTCTAATTATTAAAATACCATGATCAGCACTATCAAAGGCTGCACTGCCTTTCAATAAAATGAGTGTTGAGACCTCCCCAGAGTCAGACTGCATCAGTGATCTCTTAGAAGGGATGTTTTTATGCTTACATAGCCATACAGGCATATTATTATGATTACATACCTGTATAGGCATAGCTTGTGAAAGCAGATTATTACACCTGACAAATGGCGACTGGTACTATGGATCAGTAGTCAGAGGAAAAACAAAATGGGATATGCATAAGAAACACATATGCAGTCCTCTCTCTCACTCTCTCTCTCTCCCTTTCTCACACACACACACACACACACACACACACACACACACACACACACACACATATATATATATATATACAGGTTGATTATAGGACACACTGTTGCCACCTCTCTATGATAAGCGCCTGGAATGCGGGACTCTGGACACTGACATGATGATCAGATGGTGGACAAAGCAAAGGATGTGCCAGCCAAGTGCCTTTTCCTATAACACATAACATCGGAGCTTCCCCAAGCCACAAAAAAGTGAAAAAACCAAATCATGGCACATTGATTTCCTTGTTTAATGTACCTGGCCTGCCTCCTTGAATTACTGACCTTGGAATGACTGCAGAAAGTCTCCAACCTGACAATAATTGCAGTGGACAACCACAGTGGTAAGTGCTCCTATTGATGTGAGCTGGAAAAAATAGAAGTTTTAGAAACCTCTGGACAGTATGAGTAACCCATGGGCTTCTAAAATCCTTAATAGCTTGCATATGTGGTACACTGAGGCACAGAGTAAGTGGAATCTTTTAAAGACTTATTAAAGTCTTAAACGCTCTAAGAGCAACAACAAAGGTCATGGAACTCTGCATTTACCCAGAGAATTAAACACACCCCTGATGAGTTGTTTATATCTGTTTTCCACCTGCTACATTCCTTATACTTATGAACAACATCTGAAGACAATAAGCAAGCACCTTTCAACAACACAGCTGGATATGTGCAATAAAGTTTAATACTACAGACCTGAAGTTACTCCAGACTGTGCTACACATAAAATGTTTTTTTCATTGTGCATGTTGTTTATTGTGAGAAAAACAGAGGTAATTGTTACACATTTTGTGTGAGCTCCTACTGAGACATGTGACAGGTAAGTGAGCATAAAATATTTAAGCCCATCATTTTTCAATATGGAAATGCAGGTCAGGGTTCTAGCCATAACAGGAAGTCATGTGTGTAGGTTTGGGAATAGGTAGTGTTTTATTCATACAGTGTTGGTTTAAATGAGGGCAAAAGGTGCAGGCGTTCTTTTGTGTTTTTATTTCTGAGCCATTGAAATTCTTTCTTCGTAGAGCCTCAAATACAAGTTATTATTCAATATAGAAAATATGGTCTTGTAAACCCTTTTGGGGTGACCTTAGTACATGTAAATTTTAAGCATATATTTTAAACCAAACAAGGCACTAACTCCAGCTTCATTTTACATTGGTTGTTTACATCGGTTGTTTTAAAGAGAGTCTTAAAAGTAATTGATTTGTTGTATTTGGGCTGTTTAATGTGTAATAATCCGTAGTTCAGGCTGGACTGAAACCATATTTATCAAGTTAAATACAGATAATACAAAACAAAATATACAATCTTTCCTAGAATTGAAGAATAACATGCAGAGATCATTTTACCCAAATACTTTCAGAATGATGGTGATGCTAAATAGTAAATTATGTTCACGCTACCCCCGGCCGTGCCTACCGTATCTGCCGTCCCCCTGACCAATCAGGGGACCTCACGGCGATCGCACTGATCGCCTCCAAGCTGTGTGGTCCCTCTATTTAAACCGGGACGGTTGAGACGGTAGACGCGGATCATTGAACGTCATCAGCCCGCGTCCCAAACGCTCGTCGTCACCGCTCCCGTTCGCTTCTCGTCCTCCATCCCCGCGTCCCTAACCGCGCCTTGTAAGTTTGGTTACTGCCTTGTTTCGTTCCTTTTAGTATTCCCTTAATAAAACCATGTTTTGGTTCTGTTGAACCTGCGTTTGGTCTCCTCCCCTCGCCCTCGTTTCGTTACATTATGTTTACAAACAAATGTTACAATTCTTTATTTCCACATTCCTGATTTAATGGGTGCTTACATATTACATCATATATAGTGGTGGCCAAATGTCTGAGGCTGTTAGTGAAATTTGGCATTTATTTCTTAACATTAACACGTTTTTCATTACAAAAAATATAATCTGTATAACAGTTTGAGTGAGAAGTTTTGACAAAGAAAAATTACATACATTTAAGTTTTTTTAGTAATTGGTATGTTCCATACAAGCTGGCATGGACTCCACAAGTTTGTGCAAAATCTGATGATTCATGTTATTCCAGCATGATTTCACAATAATCCAGAGAGCACCTTGTTACTGAATGCTCCCTCATCAGGAGACCCATAAATGCTCGATGGAGTTGAGGTCATGTGAATGTGGAGAAATGTTCCTGAATGTCCCACTTTGGTCTACAGTTAGTTGTTGCAGAGACTTGAGGTGAGATTTTGGGGTCGTTATCCTGCTCAATCCTTTCCCACAAAGATCCAAACAAGCACCTGCATTAGTGCCGTCAGACCTTTGGTCCCCACTGTATATGGAACCAAAACTAATCAATTTAACTGCAGACAGATTAGCTAGCAGTAAATCTATTTCAGGGTTAAGTTTCCCAAAAGTAATCATATAATCCAAAGTTCACCTTTAAATGGTAGAGGTTAACTTCAATATTCTTTTGAGAAACTTGGTGGAGTTTATATACACAGTGGTGCATAAAAAATTCTTTAGAATTTTCTAGATTTCAGCATAAACATCAACTAAAACATCAGATTTTCACAAAAGTCCCAATTGTAGATAAAGGGAACAGAGCTGTCCCCTATTTATTTTAAATATTATATATTTACTTATTGAGGAAAATTATCCAATTACAAATCTGTGAGTGGCAAAAGTATGTGAAACATTGCTTTTAGTACCGAGTATGATCCCTTGTGCAGCAGTAACTTCAACTACATCTTTCTGTAACTGTTGATCAGTCCTGCACATCAGCAGATTGGAATGTTAGCCATACAGAACAGCTTCAACTCTGTTATGTTGTTCGGTTTCTTCATGTTCCTTCTTCTACAACATTTCTGTTGGATTAAGGTCAGGACTTTGTCTTGGCCATTACAATACATTAACTTCAGTCTTCTTTAAACATTTTTGGAAGAACAACTGTGTGCTTAGAGACATTGCCTTGACCCAGTTTCTCTTGAGATGTTGTTCATGGACAGAAATCCTAACATTTTTCTTTAGAATTAGCTAGTATAACTCAAAATTCATTGTTCTGTACATGGTGGCAAGTTCCCCCTCATAGTTTCAGCAAAATAAGCAAAAAAACATGATACTACCTCCACCATGTTTCATAGATAGGATAAGAGTCTTATGCTTGAATGCAGTGTTTTTCTTTCTTCAGACATAACAGTGCTTATTTAAATCAAAAATCTCTAATTGGTCTCGTCCATCCACAAAACTGAACTGTCCACATGCCACAGGATTGGTGACAGTATTCTTTTTGTAGTGCAATGGCATTCCCTGCCATGCAGACCCTTGTTGTTCAGAGTTCTCCTCATGGCAGACTCGTAAACATTAACATTAGATTATATGTGAGAAGCCTTTATTTGCTTAGGAGTTACCCTGGGTTCCTTTGGGACTTTGCAGACTATTACATGCCTCGCCCTTGAAGTGGTCTTTGTTGAGTAGCAATAGTCTTGAACTTTCCAAACTCTTTAGGGATAGTTTTGTAATAGTTTCCAGCCCGATGAGCATCAGTGACTCCTTTTCTGAGTTTTTTTATTCATACCATGTTACACTTACAAATAACTGTATTGAAGATCAGACTCTGATAGAACTCTGTTAAAAAGTAGAACATTAAGCCCAATCACACGTCGTCGCCATCGTACTGATTGAAAAACCTGACTCTATTTTCACGTTCAAATGAACTGTTAATCTTAGAGGTTCATATATTTTTGTCACTCACATATATGTAATACTGGATCATTTCCTCAATAAATAAATGGCCAAATATAATATTTTTGTCTGTCTTGTTTAACTGGGTTCTCTTTATTTACTTACAGGACTAATAACGCTGAGGGACAAACTTGTGGGAAAAACTGATGCTGCTTCAGGTTTATGCAAAAAAATAGAAGATTTTAACAGGGTTCACAAACCTTCAAGCTCCACTGTAAGAGCAGCACTGAGTGCTCCTGAGTGATGTACCACTTCAGCTGAATATCGCAGTATGAAACCAAAGCACCCTAGAGGGCAAGCTGCAAGCCAAAATTCAAACCATGTCAATTGATTTTTTAAAAATAAACAGCAACAGTGACATCCTGCTGTAATCCTTACTCCAATCTCATTTTTGCTGTAAATACACACAAATTTAACCGCAGCCATCTGTATTTCTGTACGAGGGAATAAACTACTAATCCCATAGTGCATCCCAGTAGTAATTTATGTAGTATACTAAAGACAGATTTACACTCCCAAAGGGATCAATAAGTTTATCTTATGTTTATCTTATCTTATCTTAAATTATCTTATCTTACTGTATGATTTTCAACCCGATTTTGTAGACATAAGTTAAGAGCAACAGTCTTGAAAAGCATAATGTGACATGATTAGTGAGACTGTTGCTATGATGCTCACCTAGCCATCAATAGGAGGACCATAATGGGTAATGCAATACTCTGGGTACAGCTACCAATGCTGTAATGGCAATGGCAAAATGCTAACAAAACATCTGGGATTTAGAAAAAGAGTGGATTGTGGAATAATGGCAGCAGACAGAATGTAGTTTGATGTTTCATCAGTTTTATGACAACATGGCAAAAAGGGACACAGCACGGAAAGAATTGCAGACAAAACAGAATACATGATATTGTACACTGAATTCACATAATGGGAATTATCTCGTAGTGTGTAATAATCTAAAAATCACACAGTGTACAACTGGCTTATGACAGTATGCAGTACGCTATTTCGAACACAGCCACTAAACTGATTAAAATCTTTTTAAGAGAGTTATAGCTACTGTGTGTACAGTAGAGAAAAAGTATTTGGTCAGTCAGTGATTGTGCAAGTTCTCCTACTTAGAAAGATTAGAGAGGTCTGTAATTTTCATCATAGGTACACTTCAACTATGAGAGACAAAATGAGAAACAAATCCAGGAAATCACATTGTAGGATTTTTAAAGAATTGAATTGTAAATCATGGTGGAAAATAAGTATTTGGTCAATAAATGTGGTTCAACTCAATACTTTGTAACATAACCTTTGTTGGCAATGACAGAGGTCAAACGTTTCCTGTAAGTCTTCACCAGGTTGGCACACACAGTAATTGGTATTTTGGCCCATTCCTCCATGCAGATCTGGTCAAGAGCAGTGATGTTTTGGGGCTGTCGCTGGGCAACACGGACTTTCAACTCCCTCCACAAATTTTCTATGGGGCTGAGGTCTGGAGACTGGCTAGGCCACTTTTAACGGAGCCACTTCTTCATTGCCCAAGAGGTGTGGTTGGGATCATTGTCATGCTGGAAGACCCAGCCATAATGCTCTCACTGATGGAAGGAGGTTTTGGCTTAAAATCTCACCATACATGGCCCCGTTCATTCTTCCCTTAACACGGATCAGTCGTCCTGTCCCCTTTGCAGAAAAACAGCCCCACTCTTCCCAGAATGGTGCAGATCTACAATTTTCTTCCTGGTGTCCTTCGACAGCTCTTTGGTCTTGGCCATGGTTGAGTTTGGAGTCTGACTGTTTGAGGCTGTGGACAGGTGTCTTTTATACAGATAATGAGGTCAAACAGGTGCCATTAATACAGGTAACGGGTGGAGGACAGAAGAGCTTCTTAAAGAAGAAGTTACAGATCTGTGAGAGCCAGAAATCTTGCTTGTTTGTGGGTGACCAAATAGTTATTTTCCACCATGATTTACAATAAAATTATTTAAAAATCACAATCAGTGGCTGACTAAATACTTTTTTGCCCCACGGTAGGTACAATATGTCTATCCACAACACCAAATTTGATTGGACAAATTAAATCATTAAATAAATATATGGTTGAACTAAAAAGAAATATATGGTTGATTTGACAAATATAGTGAGTCAATCAGGGGCACCATTGGTGTGCTTGTGCTACCACAGACTCAACCCTCTTGACCTGGAGGAGCTCTGAAACTGTGATGGTGGAACTCAAGATGCAACCTGAAACTTGCATCGACAGATGGAGAGTCAGTACCTCAAGACACAGACATGAACCGCAAACTCCAGCCCCAAAGAAACAGAGAAACATGAACAGGGAAGTCCTGCCCAGATGAAGAGGGTGGCCTTTGCCTTTAGAACTGATGTGCAATCCAAGCAGGCAGGATATGAACCAGGAAGGCTCAGCATTGGAAACCAATGCACTACAAACTGAGCCATGGTATTTCCTATACTGCGTCTGGAAAAGGGAAGGTTTGTCTGTCAGTCGAATTGTGCATCAGTTCCGCAGGGTGCAAGTTAAATGTCTCTTCATACCATTAAACAGTGATGTCTGAGGTACTGACATAACACCGCTTAATGCCAGTCTAGCATTAATTTCGACTACTATATGTTTCAGCTGTGTTGTCCCGACTTACCAGTGGCTTCCACATTCTGAGTATCGGTGTTCCTTCAGGTCTACGGTGTTTGGTCTTAGGTAGTGCAAGCAGACCAGTTGTGCCCCCACATGACAGATAAAGAGCTGTTTTTGTGATATGGGGACCCAAGGGAACTCTAAAACTTGGAGAGATGGAAGACCCCCAGGAGACAGAAGGTAGACAAACAACGTGTGAGTGTCGGTTGTTTTGATGGTCGTGGTGACCCGATAAGAGGGGCACAAAACAGGGACTTACTCATGAGGACACATGCATGGCCCGGGGACTCCTGCTCGGTGGAACCAATGTGCAGTCCAAGGTGGTAAACAAACTGGAGTAGCTCATTTTGTAGAGCTCTGGTTCTAAGAGATACACAACTCTTAGAACTACACATCTAAAACATTACTTATATTTATTCTGAGATTTTTTTCATCTTTATTGTTCACATCAGCTGCAAATACTGCTTTAAATTCATCGTTGAATATGTGCCGCTTGCCATAACTCACTCTCTATAACTCTATTTACTGTGCACTCACATTTTCTACAGCAAACAGAAAAAGTTTTGATTATGTAACATTAATATCGCTGGTAATAAACGCTTTGATGTTGGGGTGAATGAGCTGATAGGCATTAATTAAACCTTGCAGTGCTTTTTTGTCCTAACGTCCTGAATGGTTCTTCATTAAAAGTGAAGAAGGCCCGCAGGCTCTGCTGACACAACAGCGTAACTGCACTACATCACAGAGTCTGGTTCAGTCTTCTAACAGAAATACAATACAGGCATGAAGAATTTAGTTTTTGTATAGGGCCATTTTTTATGGTCCGTCTGCAAAACACTATCCTTAATGTTAATTACCGCCGTTTGTACTTAACCCCTCCCACACACATACGCACACTCGCGCAGCTGAATGGAGAGTGACAGTTATTTCCTGTCTCTGCTTGCTCCAGCTGCTGCAGATGCTTGTTTCCATGTGTGCACCAATTTTCCTCCTTCCTTCATCTCCCTGCTCATAACTGCATGTCTCACCCGGCCGTTCAGAATCTGCCTGATTGCCACACTTGATAAGGGATAAAGCGAGTGCACACATGCTTGGAGGAAGAGTGATGTACAAACATGTACCTTGTCGTTCCAGTCTCCAGTCATTTAAGCACTCATCTTTTTTATTGCAACTAATCTAGAGAAATGAAGAGAAGAATTGTATTTAGTTGCACGGCCACTCCGACCGCACATATCAACGAGGCCACATCTCCACAGCCTCGCCGCTGACTCACTGGGATATTTTAGGAAAGATGTGGAAGTGCTTTCTCTTCCTCTCTAGCCTCCACAGCCTCCAAGCAGCCAACACGAACTACACTCACTAGATATACCCTGATTACCCACCAATCCACCTACACTATCCCCTTCCCCCCAGGTGCCAGGCACATTTGAGGTCCAGGCCGATGGCCATGATCTGTGTCAAATAACCTTTCCTGACTCCCCTCCTGCCATGCACACACACACAACACAAATACTGGGGGATAGGGCATTTCAGGGCAGTGTGAGCCAGACAGGATGGCCACATGGTTAGACGACAGGCTGAGGAGGATTACAGCAGATTACACAGCATACAGGATCACAGAATCCCCGCTGAAAATGGCCCAGCACCAATAGCTTTGCTGCTGGTCAAGACCAGACACTGATAATTCACTTCACCATTTTGTGACATGGCATCATGTGTGTAATTGTATGAAAAATGTGTACAGTGTACAAGTGGATTCCTTCCTGTATTATTTTTTCCCCTTTAAATTCCACATAAACCAATACACACTGTGCTACAGTTTAACACTTACAGCCTTGTCTGGGATTGCCTTGGCTCCCCATATGAAATGCTCCACCAGTCGCACTTTTGCCTTTGACTCACTGTTTTACCATTTTCCTGCGACAGCCACTGGGGACACCTACCTATCAGTTCACATTAGTTCTACCTTTTCTTAGCTCCTGTGCAAGAGCCAAACACTGTATTCATGGCTAACACAGTCCATCACTCCACCCTCAATCTATCAAAGCCTTGCAAAATAGGTCAACCTTAATGGTAGTACAGACTACGTAAAGATCTATACGATGACTAATGTGGTGGCCTACAGCGTCCTTTAATGACACACAAGTTTACAGGAGTATCACTATGCTGTGACCTCAGTGTTGTAAATTGCCCATTACAAATCGACTCCTGCTGTTCTCAAGAACTCTCCATCAGTCAGAGATGCAATACAGAGTCTGCTCCTTCTCCTTCCAACAGCCTGGTTCAATTTCCCACTAGCTCTATATTTCACATATTTAATCACAGACTGACCAAATGGCTAAATGCCCACCAGTCCAATAAAGACCTCTATATGTCAGACTTTCTACTCAGACATTCCCCAGACCAACCTTTCTCTTTAGCCTCCTGGCAACATAAGGGTTCATTTAGTGGCATGTGAGACAAAAAACTCTTTAGTGACCATGGCTTTTAAAAACGTATGGTCAGAGGAAGACACCTTTTTTCATAAGCAGTAAAGTTTTAATGTAAACACTGCACCTGTGTTTTTTCAGAACAAATGCTAAATAATTTATGATCTGCACTTCCTTAGTAAAATGGAAGTCTGAACAGACCTACTCACTTTTCAGAATAATAGTCGAGACTGTTATTTGCAAGGAACAGTTTGTGAACCCACTGAAATTACTTTAATCAATTTTGCATAAAATCCAGCCTGATCTTTATTCAAGACCTAATCAGTGGGGCACCCTCAGGGCTTTTGAGACCTACAAAGAAGGCCTAAGATTTGTAGGAAGTCACAGTTATTTCATTATATTGAGGTTTTTTATTATATTGAGTCATTATATTAATTTCTATTTCAAAGAATTACACTACGTCTTCTTGTATTTAATCTCTCCATCTACTGGAATAGTCTCGTTGTTAAATGTTGCCTTAAGTTTTGACTGTGCCCTGAATGGCCAAGACTTCAGGGAGCTGCCCAAAGACCTTACAAGTCTTTAAGATTCAGCATAATGAGGAAGTGACAGCTATAAGTACTAGTTATATCACAGAAACATGACAGGATGCTCTTAAAAAAGAAATCACTTCCAGAACAAATTCACAAAAAAGGGTGGACTGTGGTTTTTAAGCAATTACTCAGATGTTGGTGAGTTGCCCTACCATATTTTATCAAAGCTGGCTTTGTTAAGGTTCAGGGTTTATGCGTAGTAGGAATGAACAATCATTTTAACACGTTGACGTTAACTAAAGGAGACAGTGAATGATTAGCACACTGGTTTGTCGTTCACAAGGTTCACAGTTGTTAATTGATAATCAATGTTTAGTGATTTATTATAGATTTGTTTCTGGTTCTAATTTGATACTGGATGAAACTTTTGTTTTTAAAGATTTACTGTAATAGAAAGGGATGTGTGTGATGATTTTGAAGCTTTATCCTAAGTGTTGATATTCTTTGAACTGCCCTGTGTGAATTTACAATTTAAAATAGCATAGCCATTGGCTGCGTTTAATACGCATTGGCTATTTTTAATTTATGTGTCCGTACATGCACTCAATTTATTTATTTATTCAATGTGTTTAAGCATTTATGCGTAGCTCTACTAGTCACGAATCGCTACTGGACATAATAGAAAAATCCGATCTGCTTAAACTAACAACAACTCACAACTGTGTTTTTCACGTTTTTATTGAATATACTGATGAATTCTTCAAGTCCAGGCTATCAATCAATTGTGTCCAGACTTTTGATTGGTAGTGTGTAAGGCTCTGAAAAAAGTAGTAAGCCAAATAAATGAGCCTCCAAAGAAAATAACTGGGAAGGAAGAAACAGATGGAGGAGCAATTTTCAATAGAAAACATGCTTCATTTCCTCTGGTAGTGCTGGAGCCTGTTTATGAAAATCTGAACACATGAGCCATGTTACCTGACTGGCTGGATAAATATAAACGTTTAGGCATACCAAAGACATTCCATCTTCCAGATTCTGTAAGAAAATTTAAATTTGTTTCCCTGTGTAAAATGTGAAATAAATGTAATTGATTAATAGAACTCAACCCTATGGGGCTCAAGTAGCTAAAATTCATAAACAGATGTTACAGAAGTCAATTCAGGATAGCAGAGTATGTAAAAACCAACTCATGAGCATAATTTGTCAGAGTTAGATAGTGATACATTTACAAACGTGATTTTTATATGTATGAGGACAAAGTAAATGAGTATTGTCACTACTAGTACATATACCCATGTCAGGTGGTTATTTGAAATGCATCTCCCCAAGCTGCGCCCCATCCTGATCTCCAACTGCATCCCACACATGAAGAGGTATTTTTAGATTATCACCCTGTCTCGGAGATGGAACGCGTAACTCCCTCTCTGCAGGCTGGGACTGCTGAGGTTCTGTTATTTTAATCCAGACTGGAGAGAGTACGAAGGAGAGAGGGAGTGAGTCATCAAGCTACCTTTGTCTCACTGTAGCAATGCCTCCCACTCCTCTACTATCTGTCTATCTGGTACCATGTATCCATGATATGGTGGTTTCAATCTCATCGGAAGATCCACTGGCAAATTCTGATTATAGTCACTCCGTTAAGTGTTAAATCAAATTGAATAGATAAATATTATGATCAATATTGAAGGCATGTCATGATGAACTGGAGAATGCTGCACACAAACATGATCAAAATGGTTGTTTTTTTCTATGGTACAGGATAAGTCATCCATTTTTAGAATGTGTAGTTTGATGCAAGAGTAAGAGTTGCTACCAACATTAAGCAGGATACATCACCAGGTCAAAGTCCTTAAGCTACTACTCAAGCAAGTCCAATTCAAATCTTTAATAGGGTCCTAGTGGGGAGATATTGTCACCCCTGAAGGTATATCCTAAGGGCAGTCTTATGAAATGCAGTAGGCTATGGATACATCATTTGATTAATGTAGTTTAATGTTAAACAATTATTTATGTAATGTATTATGAAATGTATTAACTTATTTCTTTTTCAGATAAAGATGCTACGATATACTCGTCACACATTTTAGTTCTGTTTAAATTATCAACCATATCTTCATAAGTGTGACAGATGACTGTTCAGAAAACCCAGTTAAATGCAATCTGTCACAACAGAAGGCTAGACTGGCTAATGCAAATTTTAAAACTGTAGTGTACGTGCTTGCAGAGATATGTGAAAACTTCTGAAAAAATAAAAATAAAATAAAACTACTTTCAGAAAACACATTCTGAAAATGAATAGCTTTCAACTCAGTTCACTTCTTCTTAAAGAGGTGTTTAGTAGATTTTCTGATTTGTGTCTCTTGTTTGTATACAAATATGTGTTATTTTAGATGCACATCTAGTGTCGTCCAATGGCACCAAATAAAAAATTCTATTTTTACATAGCAGTTAATTATTTTTTATTGAACTGATTAAAATATTGACTAAAATACTAATGCAAATGTGTGCACAAAAACAGTGACTTCAAGAAAACAAAATTTTTTAAATAGTCCAAGGAGTAGTAATGAGGTATTTTAATGCTGCCATGTAATTGCAAATAAAAATGTGTTACTTTTTTATTTAACCTTTAATTAACCAGGAAGTCGACTTGAGAATAAAATCCCTTTCAAGGGAGATATGGCCACGATAACACACAATTTTCAGTTAGAAAATCAAACATAAAACAAACATGAGACAATTTAAATAAAACATGTTCCAAACAGACAAAGAACACCATAATGGTGGCATGGCGCATTCATTTCTTTAAAAAGAAGATGCAAATTAACATTTACATTAAGCCATACAGTGATATGTTTGCTGCATTTACAAAGAGTGCCCTTCTGACGATTTTATCAAATAATGTGGATTACAACTGACAATTTTAACCACAACCGCCTGAAAAGAAATGGTCTCACAGTTCAAGTATGCAAAAAGCCAAGGTTGTCGGTCTTCATTATGTTTACATTATGTGACAGCAGGAACCAAACACATTTGTCTAAAGCCTTTCAGTGACTGATCTGCCCACCAATACTCTGTTAATATGCACCTGAAAATGTGAAATAATGAAACAAGCTTTACTTTGATTGCAGATTTTTATCTGATATAGCAACTATCATAAACAATTTGCCACATCAGATTTGGAAGACATACTAAAATGGTTCCTGGGTATTAAAACCATTCATGACAGCTTACTAATATAATACATGTATGTATGAATGAAATGATGGATATAAGCTACATGTAGAAAACAGGGGCCGTTCTATAATTTGTGGACTTTGTGTGGACCTACTATAGAAAAGTCAGCAGGATAAAGGGTAACTCGTTTGCTGTGATTATCTGTGGAGGAAGCTTGAGGAATGTGAATGGCTATGACCTCTATATGTATAACACAGCACTTTAGCTCCTACTTCATATAGGTTAGAAGGGCATGTGAGGTGGTCGTGACCAATCATCTGGTCAAGATGTACCCTGGGATGCACCATTTGGCCTTAACAATGGCCATTGGGTCTGTGTCCCAGAAGGCATTGGCTAATAGTCAATCAGGCACGCGGATCATTCAGATCTGCTTGAGCACATTTCTGTATCCACAGTGCACAGTTACTGGATCTCATTAGAATGTCACAACCCGTCAAAATGTTAGAATTGTGCCAGGAAACACAGTACACCTGTTTAAGTGCAGGTCTATCCTGTGCTCTGGATAAAGTAAAAGGAGATTCTAAGAATGAAATGTGTCAAAAAAGTAAATTACATCGAGGAACAAAAAATTGTATAAAGTCCCACAAACTTCAAGCTGGAAAGAACCTTTGTTGCTGTGGTGAGCTAAGACTAACACACTAACAGCAGAATGTCAAACATATCTAACTTAGCTAAACAAAGACAAACCTCAAACAATAGCAAGAAATAGATCCTCTACCTTGATGAATGAAGTACTCACTAAACTTAACCCAGACAGACCAAACCCTAAACCCAGTAATGGAACACTTTCAACCCAACAGCAGAAATAAGAAGACGTTAACCTCTTAGCAACCAAAATAAAACTGAGAAACTCACCCACAAAGATCTGATTACCCTAAAGATGTACAGTGGTGGTGCTTTAAAGTTTGTGAACCCTTTAGAATTTTCTATATTTCTGCATGAATATGACCTAAAACATCATCAGATTTTCACACAAGTCCTACGAGTAGATAAAGAGAACCCAGTTAAACAAATAAGACAAAAATATTATATGTGGTAATTTATTTATTGAGGAAAATTATCCAATATTACATATTAGTGAGTGGAAAAATATGTGAACCTTTGCTTTCAGTATCTGCTGTGACCCCCCTGTGCAGCAATAACTGCAACTAAACGTTTCCTGTAACTGTTGATCAGTCCTGCACACCGGCTTGGAGGAATTTTAGCCCATTCCTCTGTACAGAACAGCTTCAGCTCTGGGATGTTGGTGGGTTTCCTCACATTAACTGCTCGCTTCAGGTCCTTCCACAACATTTTGATTGGACATTCCAAAACATTAACTTTATTCTTCTTTAACCATTCTTTGGTAGAACGACTTGTGTGCTTTTTCGTCATTGTCTTGCTACATTCTACTTCCCTTGACATTCAGTTCATGGACAGATGTCCTGACATTTTCCATTAGAATTCTCTGATAAAATTCAGAATTCATTGTTTCATCAATGATGGCAAGCTGTCCTGGCCCAGATGCAGCAAACAGGCCCAAACTATGATACTACCACCACCATGTTTCACAGATGGGATAAGGTTCTTTTGCTGAATGCAGTGTTTTCCTTTCTCCAAACATAACGCTTTTATTTTAATCAAAAAAGTTCTATTTTGGTCTCATCCATCCACAAAACATTCTTCCAATAGCCTTCTGGCTTGTTCACATGATCTTTGGAGAGCAGTGGCTTTCTCCTTGCAACCCTGCCATGCACACCATTGTTGTTCAGTGTTCTTCTGATGTTGGAATCATGAACATGAACATTAGCCAGTTTGAGAGAGGCCTTCAGTTGCTTAGAAGTTACCATGGGGTCCTTTGTGACCTCGCCAGCTATTACACGCCTTGCTCTTGGAGTGATCTTTGTTGGTCGACCACTCCTGGGGAGGGTAACAGTGGTCCTAAATTTGTAAAAAATCTGTCTGACTGTGGATTGGCAGAGTCCAAACTCTTTAGAGATGGTTTTATAACCTTTTCCAGTCTGATCAACCTTTTCCAGCATCAACAACTCTTTTTCTGAGGTCCTCAGAATCTCCTTTGTTCGCGCCATGATACACTTCCACAAACATTTCTTGTGAAGAGCAGACTTTGATAGATCCCTGTTCTTTAAATAAAACAGGGTGCCCACTCACACCTGATTGTCATCCCATTGATTGAAAACACCTGACTCTAATTTCACCTTCAAATTAACTGCTAATTCTAGAGTTTCAGATACTTTTGCCACTCAGTAATATGTAATGTTGGATCATTGTCCTCAATAAATAAATGACCAAGTATAATATTTTTGTCACATTTCTTAAACTGGGTTCTCTTTATCTACTTTTAGGACTTGTGTGACAATCTGATGATCTTTTAGGTCATATTTATGCAGAAATATAGGAAATTCTAGAGGGTTCACAAACTTTCAAGCACCACTGTACAAATGGCAGAGAGCACAACTACTCACAGCTTTTACCTATTCAGTCTTTCATCTATCGAATCACGAACATGTATACTACCCACTGATTGAGGAATAATCATGTTATCATGTTATCCAGTGAAACTGTCATGGTTTTTAATTTACAGAGCTGCAGCGACAAACTGGTACTTTCAATCCTCTTGCTTTTCATATCTAAGAGACCTTATTTTGACTAAATCATCTTATTATCCTGAAAAGTTTACAATGTACCAAACCTAATACCTGAATGTGCAACATACCTCTGGAGGCACAGACATCTTAGTAAGATATGACATTATCCATAGCCATATTGCAGTGGTTACCAACTTGCTAGCCATTGCCATACACATAACCCTGCATATAACTATTACCTTTTGTTTAGTTTACATTCCAAATCCAATAGTTGTATGACCTACTCAGACTGCTCCAGTGATTTTAATAGCCACAATCCAATGTGGTGGAGCCACCACTGTGATGCCAAAGGCAAGAGGCTATAGGTTTTGTCATCCTAAATTCTATACAAACATCTGCACATAGGCAATGGGACATATTCTGCAATTTACCTGACCATATGTGAACCAGATGTCCTACACGACCTTCCATGTCAGGTATGGGATAACCTCTGTTGGAGTGAACAATCCCCCCTAGTAGTGACTGTAGTTTGGGATAAATATATAACAAAGTTCAAAAAGATGGCAACTCAAAAAACGAAAGTGGCTCTCATTCCAGACCCGTTGCCTGAAGTTAAGTTAAAATCCCCAATTCACCCAGGATGCAATTAAGTGGTTTACTAATACTGTTATATCATGGCAGAAGACAGTTTCCCCAAGGCATCATTAAGACCAAGCCACAGTGTATTCTAACAAAACTCTAAATATGCTGAGCACAAGCACAGTGCAGCCAAAAACCACACCTAGAGGATGTTTGTTCCTATCCTGGTACACCACCAACATAGTTCTGGTCTATGACTCAAAAGATGAAGGGCAGTGCAAGCAAAATGCAAGTTCAACAAATCATGTCAGAACAAAACCAGATAGAGCTCCACTGAAAAAAAAACAGAACCTTGCAGCTATACTTTCTCACTGGTAGAACTGGTAGAAGTCTCGCTATATGTCCCATGACACTGCCATTTGGCCAGACAAGATCCATTAGTCCATCAAAAACCTTCACAGAGACATGCTGACTCTGAAAATAGTCTTGGCATCAGGAAATGTACCTCAATCCTGAAAAAAGGTATAGTCAATCCAATCCCTATGCCAGGAAAGAATCATAGTCACCCAAATAGCTATTGTCCCATAGTCGTAACATGCTGTCTATGTAAGTTTATGGAGAGAATGGTCAGCTACCAGTCAGTCTGGATGCTGGAAATAGATTATAACATCAGAGTAGTCTAGTGTGGAGTCAGATGAGAGAAAAGTGCGCTAGATCATCTTACAACTACAGAGAGACATATGTCTGGGGAGCTTTCATCCAAAAGAAACATGCACTAACAATTTCTTAGAGAAAGTGTACGATACCGCATGGAAATATGGGACCACCAGGGATGTGTTTCAAATGGGTTTTAGAGGACATTTGCCTATTTTATCTCCCACTTTTTAACCAACAAACATTTTAAAGTAAGGATGGCTTCAGCCCTGTCCAACATGTAATACAGGGAAACATTTTTGTGTCAGCCTTTTTAGTATCAAAATGAACAGCAGACGTGCTGTGCAGTCTCCATGTCAATGACACTTGCATTTGCTATAAGGGGGACGATGACAGGATGACCATATAATGACAGCTTCAACTGTGTCTAAACAGAATACAAGAACAGCCTATCAACAGCGTTTTCAATTTCTTTAAATGGTCTTCAGCAAAGTGCAGATGTGCAGCAATGTTCTTTTTGGAAAGTCGATAGTTTTCTCCTTACAGCAAAGGCCAAAGCACACCATGTTAATCAGAATTCTTCTGATGTCATGGACATTAACATCAGTGTAACGATGATCTTGTTTAGCTCCCCCTACTTTCTTCTTCCTACATAGCAGGTGGGGCTGTAGTCACCTGCTGGTCTGTCCTATATATACCCCACTTCCTGTGCACTTCCTTGTCTTGCTTCTTCACTCCCTGGTTGCCTTGCCTTGGCTCTTGTCTTCTCCTCTCTCTTATCCTGGTTTGGTCCCCTGATCTTTGTTTTTGTATCTTAGTCTCTGTTCCCACGTGTTTAGTTTTTGTCATCTTTGGTTGCTGTTTATAACTGTTATGCTTTTCTTTGTTAGCTCTTCATTAGCATTAGCTTTGTTTGTTTCATATTAGCATTAGCCTTGTGTCTTGTATGTTGCTTGTTAGCTGTACCTTGTTAGTTACATACCTGTTCCTAATATGTGTTTTGTTCGGTCTATTTATGTTATCTACTATGTTCCTTATAAATAAATCCCAGTCACTTGTGTTTACGTCTGCCTCCCTTGTCCTTAAATATCCATGTCCAATGTCCATGAATATCCTGAGGATCAACTCAGGTGGGAGTACCAGCCTCCTTTAACCTTGTGTGGTCAGGACTCTGAAATGGAGATCCCCAGCTCGGCCATCACCCTTCAGAACCCAAACTGTGGTCTCTCCCACTCAGCCAAAGAGCGCCGCAGGATGCGAAGGACCATGCCCGCTAGCTCAGCGCCAAAGCCCACACTCGCTAGCTCGATGCCGGAGCCCATGCTCACTAGCTCGAAGCCTGAGTCATGCCCACATCGCCGTACGCTAGCCACCAGCCCGGGTCAAATTTCAACCCATGTGGTGGATCCCCCTCTTGCCAGCTGTTCTGATATCTGGCTGATAAAGCCAGATTCGACACTCTCCAGCCCCAGCGAGACTCCTGCACCCCCACGTTCACTTTAGATCCCTACTCACCTGGCCGTGGACCGAGCCAGTGAGATACTTTAGGGGGTCTTGGAATCTGTGCGTTCCGCCAGAGAGTCGATGCTGCTTGTGGCGATTATAGTTGAGGAGCCTGGGCTGGTGAGACTGATTGTGGACTTACAGGCTGTGCTGGGAGCTGTCGACTCGGCAGTGGCTCAAGGACACACGATCGCTGGATCATGAGCCATCTCACCACCCGCATCTCCAAGTCTGATGCAGCCACACCATCTCCAGGATTCCGACATGGTGGTACCCCCTGAGTCCGTCACTGTGACGACATCCGCCTCGGAGGACGTCCAGAGCGTGTCACTCACCTCTGAGTCTGACTTGTCCACCAGGACTTTCTGGCCCGGGACTAACGGGTCCATTAATTATGGGTATACGGGGCCTCTCTGGACTCTGTTGAGAGTATGACCCCGTGGGACCAGAGTGTGCCTGTGTGGGCCTGTTAGTTCTTCCCCTTGTTGTCCCCTGTACTTCCTTAGTCCCCTGTCCGTGCCTCCTCTTTTCTGGCCTGTTTCATGTCCCCATGTTTTTGTTCTGCTTCCTTTGGGTAATCTAGTCTGTCTTGTTTCCTCGCTTTCTTTTCTCTTTTTACCTGTCCTTTGCGCTTCAGAGACGCTCTTTTTGAGGGGGGTTATGTAACGATGATGCAAGCCCTCCAACTGCATCCATTTTGTTTAGCTCCCCCTGCTTTCTTCTTCTTTCACAGGAGGTGGGGCAGTAGCCACCTGCTGGTCTGTCCTATATATACCCATCTTCCTGTGCACTTCCTTGTCTGGCTTCTTCACTCCCTGGTTGCCTTGGCTCTTGTCTTCTCCTCTCTCTTATCCTGCTTTGTCCCCTGATCTTTGTCTTTGTATCTTAGTCTCTGTTCCCATGTGTTAGTCTTTGTCAATTTCTTTCACAATTTGTCCAAAACCTTTAGAGATTTTAACCTAGGACTTGTAATCTTTTTTCAGATGAGCATCAACAACTCTTTTTCTGAGGTCCTCAGAAATCTTCTTTGTTCGTGCAAGGATACACTTCCACAAGTGTGTCTTGATAGATCCGTATTCTTTAAAAACAACAGTGTATGCACTCACACCTGATTGTCATCCTATTTATGGAAAGCACCCGATTCTAATTTCACATTCAATTTAACTGCTAAGCCTAGAGGTTCACACACAGATAGATTTAGTAGGATTATCCTTTTCTAAAGGAATTTTCGGAAGGCTTTCTTGCAATACAAAGTTTGTCAGTTTGTTCACACTATTGCTTTATCAGTTCTTCCCTCATCATAGTCACAGTATTCTGAATGTGTTTCTGAATGTGATGTTCCACCAAATAGGTGCCATTTGCTTGTGGTTACTTTTAAAAATTAAACTTCATTTTCTCTAGTTTTTCAACACTGAATCTAACAGCACACATATTAGTAGATAATTATCTACTCTGTATATGAACAAATGCACAAAACGGAACCACATGGCATCCATACTAATAGCATTAGGACACTGAGCACATTGAAATGATTTACCAAAAATGTGTATTTTAAAGTAAAAATATTTCAATCATAAATTGAATTTTAAACAGAGATTTCTGAAGGATTTCTGAATCATTATAATTAATTGTAAAGTGTAACGTTAGAGACTAGGGACAGCTAACAAATACTATTTTTCAGTGTTCTAGGTAGTTTTTAGTAATGTTTTAAATTATATACCTTAAATTTGGAAATGCATCGCTGTGCAGGACACTTTTCTTAATAATAAAATGTTTTTGTTTTTTTTACAATTAACTATATTATTTATCTATACATGTAATGTCCTAAAGACAGAAATGGCACTCATTTGGTGGAATGGCTTGAATATATTGGTTTTACTTTTATTTTGATATTGAGTATATTTATTTATTGTTGTGTCCATTTTCTAACACACATTCAATTAAAACGCGTTAATTCATATTCTCATAAAGTAACCAGAAATGAACTATTTTATGTTATTTTATTTGATACATTACAGCAAATTTTGTTTTATTCTTAGTTCTCATACAGTTCATTCATATTCCACACTGGGTGATATTCATATTCCAAACATAGCTGACATTTTTGCTATTTTAGCACCAAACTGCAAAAACTCCCATAAGGTTACTATATATTTTGATATTATTAATGTACTACTCAATGTTCAATTAATTTATTCTTATTACTTTTATTTTATTATTTATTAATATTTTAAAATGTTACAGAAGAAGGAGACTCACAAAAATGTGATCAGAATGTCAGCCTGCAACTGAAGTAAATTACATTACATTTGATGTTGGTCACATAGTCACATAATAAACCACTGCTTTGACAGATAGGGGTTTCTGTACAGTAAGTTAGCTGATGCAAACTCATGGACATTATCTTACTTCCCTCTTAAATAAAAAAAACTGAGGAAAATAAAAACATGGTGTTATATTTAAGCATACTTTCCCAAGATATTAAAAGGATAAAAATTTAAAGAACTTATAAAAAATAACAGACATCAGCTGAACTCCTATTTTAGAACAAACCAGGGCAATAAAAACTGGCTCATTTCTTTAACTCTCTCTGATTGGACGAGCATGATCACACTTTTAGGTTAAAGAAATGAATCCTGAAACAAATCCTGTCCTAGCTGTCCCAGAAAGGGTTGCCCCAGAAACAGATTCGAATGTGTTACAAATTATATGTGTGGTTCAAGTGGTTAAAAAGAGATCCACTTACACCTACTCTCAGCATGAATAAAAGAACTTTAACAGCATAGAAATTATTCCTAGTAATAAAGGAAGCAAAAATAGTAATTAGTGGTTGAAAAATAATACTTGCCGTTTCAATGTTTTGTCATTAAACCAGCATAAAGTTTATTGACCCACAGACTACAGTTGCAAACAGTGACCACACCGGGCTGTGCGGTGTTCTTGACACCCCCCAAAATTCCAGCATTCATACTTCTCTCTTGCCGTTTCAATGTTTTGGTCATTTTAAACCCGCATTCATTTAAAGTTATTGACCCACAGAATTCAGTTTGCAAACAGTGCGGGTTTCTTTTCTATAAAAAAAATTTCTCTCTCTCTCTCTCTCTCTCTCTATCTCTCTCTCTCGCTCCACTGTTCCTCCATTGTTACCTATAATAATGGCACCTGTTGACCTCATTATTGTATAAAAGACACCGTCCAAAGCCTCAAACAGTTAGACTCCAAACTAACCAAGACCAAGACCAAAAGAGTTGTCGAAAGAACCAGGAAGAAAATTGTAGACTGCGCAGGCTGGGAAGAGGGAATCTACAATAGGCAAGCAGGTGTGTGAATAAATAAACTGTGTGAGCCATTGAAAGACAAACACGACATTGATAATCTCCCTCGACTGGGCTCCACGAAGTCTCATCCGTGGGGTCAAAATGATCATGAGAACAGTGAGCAATCCCAGAAACTTACATGGTTGGACCTGATGAATGACATGCAGAAGAGCTGGGACCAAAGTAAACAAGGCTACCATCAGTAAAACACTACGCCGAGAGGGACTCAGATCTGCCGTGGCCAGGCGTGTCCCCGGCTTAAGCCGACAGGTCAGCCCGTATGAAGTTTGCCAGAGGCAATATGGATGAATCAGAAGGAGGAGTGCGGAGAATATATGTGGTCAGATTGAAACCAAAAGAAAAACTTTTTGGTAAAAAACATGGTTTAAAAAAGTTTGCATCCCCAGAACACCAAACCTACTGTGAAAAGCATGCGGGGTGGAAACATCATGCTTTGGGGATCTGTTTTCCGCCAAGAGAGGGGGCAGGACGACTGACTCCGTGTTAAGGGAAAGAATGAACGGGGGCCATGATTGTGAGATGTAAGCCAAAACCACATTACATCAGTGAGAGCATTGAAGATTGGAAAGTGGCTGGGGTATTCAGCATGACAATGATCCCAAAACACACCGCTTCGGCAAAAAGGATGGCCCGTAAAACGCATTCAAGGTCTGAAGTGGCCTAGCCAGGTCTCCAGACCTCAACCCCATAGAAATTGTGGAGGGAGTTGAAAAGTCTGATGTTGGCCCCAAAAATAACTGCTCTAGAGGAGATCTGCATGGAGGAATGGGCCAAAATACCAGCTACAGTGTGTGCAAACCTAGTGAAGACTTACAGGAAACATTTGACCTCTATCATTGCCAACAAAGGTTATTGAGTTGAACGTTTGTTATTGACCAAATACTTATTTTCCACCATAATTTACAATTAAATTCTTTAAAAATCCTACAATGTGATTTCCTGTTTTTTTTCCTCATTTTGTTTTTTATACTTAAAGTGTACCTATGATGAAAATGACAGACCTCTCTCATCTTTCTAAGTAGGAGAACTTGCATCAGTGGCTGGCTAAATACTTTTTTCCCACTGCATATATACAAATGTGTGTGTGTGTGTGTGTGTGTGTGTGTGTGTTCATGTGTTCATGTGTACATCAGTATTGATATAGCTCTCAGGTAAGCATGCTTATAAGGGAGTGAAGTGTAAATCTTTATAATATAATCTATATAATATAATCTTTGTAAAAGTGTACTCTTTGAGGTGGAACATTTGATTGGCAGAAAAATATATGGTAGCAGGAAGAATAAAACATAGAAGGCTGTCGTGCTGCTTTTTCCACAAAGCTTTCAATGATCAAAGCTGAAAAACAAAGAATGTGCAAAAAAAAAAAAAAAAAAAAAACAGAGCTCTGGATGAATGTCAAAGGTTAAAGTCTAATGTAGCTGGCAGACAACATGCCCCATCAATACCCATATTCCTGTTGGGAGGGATAGACTTTTATTTATGGAGAGGTGGTTGTTGGTACAGCCAGATAGCAAAGTGGCCAGTAGTCTGAATTTCATCAATCATGAATTTATCAAAGATATGTTTCTACAATATCTCTACTGGATAGTCAGTTTGCTTCTGATTAGCTATAGAGCAAAGCAGAGACTTCAAAGGACAGGAGTGCTACGACCCAGATTGCTCGTGTTGATGTGTACTTGTCTCCCTGTGTGTCTGCACATTACATCAGGCTAAGGTTGAACAATTAAAATTTTTTCATCAAAACTGCTATTTGAATGGATGTGCTTTTCAAATTGTAGAAGCAGCTATTTGAATTAGCCAATAGCCTGCAATTGTAACACGGCATAAACCCACTCAATAAAATATGGCACTAGATGTATAGGAAAATATTAGCATTTCCTCTCAGCGAGTGTGGTCCAGTGGATGAGTTACTACCAATGAAAAACAGCGCATTGTGTGCGTGGGAGTATTTTCGTTTCAGGTAAACTGACATTCATCATACAGCACAAGACTGTATTGTTGTCAAGCATTCGTGCTAACTACATGAAGCACTGGGGCTAACCTTATCTCTACAATCAGTCCTAAAGTTCCAACCAAGAACCCCCTCCTTAGTCACAATTTCTCAACAAGGCAGTCAGCCTAATCTCTGTTACACAGGCGTTTGAATGCATCACACCATATTTAAAGGCTCATGAAGGCACCACTGGATAACAAAACATACCAGATTCCCTCTCGCATATCCTTCAGCCAAATGGATATATCAGAATTGTAGGCTACGCGCAGGAGTAAAGTTGAAATGGAACTGAGAAATATTACGTGACACCTACAGACATGTGGTGGAACCCAACAACTGAACCTTTCCAAAAGCCTCACTATTCACTCCATAAGTGAAGATTTAGAATTAGAGTCCTTGTCTAAAGACACTGTACTTTCCTCTTGGTCATATTGGGGAGAGGATCACTACTGGATTGAAAGACACGTTGGCCAACTGGGCTCTGATTAAAGCAGAGCAAGTGTGCATTACCACAGATAAAGCCTCCACATGATAGAGGCAGCCAAAATATACCAGTGGATCAGGATACAATGTTTTGGCCACAAACCGCATCTTGCAATCGGTCACATCAAATCACATTAATAATTACAGAATGTGCTGTTACTTACTTACTTACTCTCCCTCTATGTGTAATGCATTCTGTCGAAGAAATCATATTCTGATTATTCTCAGATATAATAACTCAGGTATTATACCTAGGACTGTCATAATGCTTACAGAAATAATGGCTTTGCACTCAGAAAAATGTCTTAAATTATTCAGTTAAACAATCTCTCTTAATTCTTAATTCACTGAGTCTCTGTAAACTGTATGAAAGCTCTGTCACTGTGATATGTTCAGTGGTGCTTGAAAGTTTGTGAACCCTTTAGAATTTTCTATATTTCTGCATAAAAATGACCTAAAACATCATCAGATTTTTACACAAGTCCCAAAAGTAGATAAAAAGAACCTAGTTAAACAAATGAGACAAATATATTGTACTTAGTCGTTTATTTATTGAGGAAAATGATCCAATATTACATCTTAGTGAGTGGCAAAGGTATGTGAACCTTTGCTTTCAGTATCTGGTGTGACCCCCCCTGTGCAGCAATAACTGCAACTAAACGTTTCCTGTAACTGTTGATCAGTCCTGCACACCGGCTTGGAGGAATTTTAGCCCATTCCTCCGTACAGAACAGCTTCAGCTCTGGGATGTTGGTGGGTTTCCTCACATTAACTGCTCGCTTCAGGTCCTTCCACAACATTTCCATTGGATTAAGGTCAGGACTTTGACTTGGCCATTCCAAAACATTAACTAACTTTTACTCTTTCTTTAACCATTCTTTGGTAGAACGACTTGTTGTGCTTAGGATCGTTGTCTTGCTGCATGACCCACCTTCTCCTTGAGGTTCAGTTCATGGACAGATGTCCTGACATTTTCCTTTAGAATTCCTCTGATACAATTCAGAATTTCATTGTTCCATCAATGAATGGCAAGCCGTCCTGCTCAGATGCAGCAAACAAGCCCAAACTATGTGATACTACCACCAACATGTTTCATCACAGATGGGATTAAGGTTCCTCTCTGGAATGCAGTGGTTTTTCCTTTCTCCAAACATAAAGCTTTTCTTTTAAACCAAAAAGTTCTATTTTGGTCTCATCCGTCCACAAAACATTTTTCCAATAGCCTTCTGGCTTGTCAACATGATCTTTAGCAAACTGCAGATAAGCAGCAATTTTCTTTTTGGACAGTAGTGGCTTTCTCCTTGCAACTCTGCCATGCACACCATTGTTGTTCAGTATTCTTCTGATGGTGGACTCATGAACATTAACAATAGCCAATGTGAGAGAGGCCTTCAGTTCTTTAGAAGTTACCATGTGGTCCTTTGTGACCTCTCTAATTATTGCACACCTTGCTCTTGGAGTGATCTTTGTTGGTCGACCACTCGTGAGGAGGGTAGCAATGGTCTTGAATTTCCTCCATTTGTACACAATATGTCTGATTGTGGATTAGTGGAGTCCAAAGTCTTTAGAGATGGTTTTGTAACCTATTCCAGCCTGATGAGCATCAACAACTCTTTTCCTGAGGTCCTCAGAAATCTTCTTTGTTCGTGCCGTGATACACTTCCACAAACATGTGTTGTGAAGAGCAGACTTTGATAGATCCCTGTTCTTTAAAAAAACAGGGTGCCCACTCACACCTGATTGTCATCCCATTGATTGAAAACACCTGACTCTAATTTCACCTTCAAATTAACTGCTAATCTTAGAGGTTCACATATTTTTGCCACTCACTAATATGTAATATTGGATCATTTTCCTCAATAAATGAATGACCAAGTGTAATATTTTTGTCTCATTTGTTTAACTGGGTTCTTTTTATCTACTTCTAGGACTTGTGTGAAAATCTGATGATGTTTTTGGGCCTATTTATGCAGAAATCTAGAAAATTCTAAAGGGTTCGCATATTTTCAAGCACCACTGTACATGTGGTTAAGTGAGAAAGACAAGGGTGACACAGGAGTATTACGTTCAGAACATAAAAGAATAACAAATAGTTAGAATCAGAAATAATCTAAAACATTTGATGTTATTGTTACATTTATTTTTGAAGTTACTCTCAAATTTAGTTTACTCAGGGAAGGCTTTTAACATTAAAAAAATGAAAACTGCATTTCATCTGACAGTCCAGGGGATCTTTTCATGTAGGAACAAGTTTATAATTATATTTGACAGATATGTAAACCACTAATGCAAATTCAGAATTTAAGTTATTAAAAATAATCACCAATTAAATCACAGAAAATATTAATATTGTGCAAAAAAATTGCAGTTACAGCATTTTCCCCAAATAATTCAGCCATGTCACTGATGAACAAGTGGTTAACTTCATGTATATGCTTGATTTAGCACTTGTTTTTAAAACTCACTTTTGTTTCGGCTCACATTTGCTTGTGTACTAACAAGTTTTTCACTTGTGATACTGGTCACTGAAGTCTGTTCATTCTGGCCCTGATTTTCCTGCTTGAATTTTAGATGGTGATTATATATAGTTTACGTAACCCTCCTATTATGTTCATTTGTCAGGAACAGCAATGGAGTACCCTGTACCAATTTTATCCGGTGCATGTTTTATTATTTCATATTATATGTTGATTACACTAATTAAGGCAAGCAGAAGAGGTTTCCATACTTCTATTCAATAGTTAAATTACTTAACTATTTTTCCTAGATTTTTCAAAATTTCAAAACAGGTCAATTTGACCCTATAACATAACATCTTGGACACTAGACTGGGAAGCAACAAGGAGTTCCCTAAGGCAAACCAACAGGAATGAAAATGTCTAGCAGAATAAAACTCTTTGGCCCTGTGTTTTAATGTTTGTACTGGTACACCTACAAATGTACTATGGCTTACCACACTTAGCCTTACAGCTCCATACCAGTACAGTTTGGTGGTTTGTGTGCTTTGACACACCAGACCTAACTTGTCAGATAATTATATGCTTTGGCAGGAATGTAACAGAAAGATAGCTCCAAAATTATGCTGAAATTTTGGCAGCATCTAACCACTTCTTTTTTAGTCCAGTGAAATTGGTTCATTTGATTTAAGATAATAGCAGTTAGGCAGGATTTACAAAGCCTGACTATGAGCAGCATTCGGTGACCTAAGAAACATTCTGTTCTGTCAGGGTTTAGTGAAGGATATTGTTTCTTTAAAGCTTAAAAAGTGGTACGTGTCAGTGAAAGGCTGAGAAACATTAAGGAACATTTCTTAGAACAGAGTCAGTGATCAGTAAGTAATGTGTACTACCAAATATGGAAAGAATCACACTGAAAGTTGTGTCTTACTGCTTTAAGAACTTCATTACTAGGGATGGTCTTACCATGTGGTTTTTCCAGGCCTGCTGAGGAAAACACATACTTAAGACATTGCAACCTGTGACCTCGACCCCTCACATGTGACACAACCCTGTTTAAAAAAAATAAATGAATAACATGTTTTTGAACATGAATTGATCATCTTAAATGTTTTTTGTCATTTTAGACTACAAAGTGATCAGGGGTATCCAGGACAAACACTTTCAAGGTAGATTTTTTGTGGTACTGTTTGTCAGCAAAGGATGATACTGAAGGCTACACATAATTATTCTCTTCACACACTTTTTTCACCAAGCTAGGGACCTTAACACCATGTCAGCAAAGATCGGGGACTTTGCTCAAGGGCTGTCAGTGGCAGCTTGGTGATGCCACCCAGTTTCTGACTCTCAACAATTGAATATCGACCCTTCAATCCATAGTCCAGACAGCCTAACCACTGATCAAGGCTTATGGTATTTTCATTATGCTCCCCAAAGAGGGCAGGTAATTGATGGAAGTCAACACGGGGTGTACAAATCAGACATGCCTAAAGGAGACACATAATACATTAATAGCTAAGTTGGAACAAGCAAATTTTAAGGGTAGTGCCAAGACATTTGAAGTTTGAAGATGAATTCTGGCATGCAAACTGAGTCTAATTTGAAGCCTGGAAAAAAGTAAACAAGCATGTCTTCACTGCAAGCTGTAAACTGCAATATTAAGGAAAGATAAGAAATCAATGGGCACTAAATTCACTGGCAAGGGATATTAGCTACAATTTCAAATGCAGATATTACAAATAGACGTACAGTCCTTGCTTGAAAACAGCACTATACATTGTTTAAGGTTCACAATATGAAAATAACTATGTTTGAATGAGATCAGAACAGTACAGACAAAATTAACGTCAGCCTGTGTCCTTAGGTTTTAAAGGCCCTATGTCATGTCCATCATACTGGTACTTGTGGACTAAGAGATACAGGACTAACCAAGGACAGATTCCCTGCAAGGGATCACTGGAATATAAAAGCTAATGCCATAAGGGGCAACACCCTCTATCAACAGTTATTTGGACAAATATGGGGCCCCTACCAAGGACATCTTTGACAGATGAGGAGATCACTCTCAAATAATTGGTGAATCATGGAGCTCACCATCCACGTTTTTTTCAATTCTAGAGACTTAAATGTTCCTCCATACTCCACTGAACTCAATGATGGCCTTGCAGAAAACGCCCCAAAGCAATGAAATTTTTCACCCCATGCTTTCCATAGGTATGACGCAACTTAGAATTCTTCCTTCCTCCAAACACGCACGAGTTGAGTTTTTTACAAAAAGTTCTATTTTGGTTTCAGTCTGACCACATGATAGTCTCCCATCCTCTTCTGATCACCATTGGGCTCTCTGCCCAAACTCAGACGGGCCTGGACATGTACTGGCTAACAAGGGACACGCCTGCACATGCAAGGATCTGAGTCCCTCTCTGGTAGTGTGGTTACTGATTGTAACCCGCCTGTTGCTTTGGGACCAGACTTGCAGTCATCTATATGGACCAATCATCGATGAACACTATTTTATTTTGTTACTCTGGGCTTTCACCCACTACTTTATTGCTAGTAAAAACCACAATTAGGTAGAAAAAGTGCTAATACATGTACACTATCAGGTGTGAGGACAGAGAGTAATTTGGCGGAGGGACCAAGCAATATGGGAAGAACAGACTGAATGTCTTCCACTCCATCCCACAGGACTTGTGAAAACACTCAGTAGCATTCTCTCTATTCCAGGCACCACAAAAAACTCTAACAAGCAGGGCAAAATTCTTTTTCCTAATGATAATTGGCAGCTGACTAGTTAAATGTAAAAAAAAATTCAATTCACTTAATCCAAGCAACACCATATTGAATCTCATTGCCCAAGGCCCTAATAATAAATGAATGACAGGAGAGCTTCACTAAACCAATCAGTCACAGAACCCCAATAGATTATGTCCCAGTTCTAGGGTTGGGAAAGCCAAGTGTAGAAGGGAAGGGGGGAAAATATTGAACATCATCAGACAGATAAAGTCCATCCTTGTCCAGGTTTTAAAGGCCCGATGAACGTCAGCAATGACATGTCACACAACACAAAACGTGAGGACTTGAAAGAACTATGACTAGAGGACTAGACAACAGATTCTGAAATCCATGGGCTAAAAGCAAACAAGCAGGGCCAGAAATGCCATAAGGCTCTGCACCAGAATCACAATTATTTATAACTGTACAAGTCCAGCACATGAAGACCTGAAGCAAGGGGACATATGGTGGCTCGGGTGGGTAAGCAGCTTGCCACCTAACACTGAAAAGGTCCGGGTCCGTATCCCAGAATGGATATTCCCCTCTAGTCCACGCTGTGTCGAGTCCATACGTCCTGAACCATGTCTGGCCTTGCTTACTCCAGGTATCCTCTTTCGGTCCAACAGCTCAGATGAACACTATTTATTTTTTGTTACTACTCTGGCTTCCACCAACTACTTTATGCTAGTAAAAAACACATTTAGGTGAAAAGTGCTATCAATCACTATGGGTGAGACGAGCGTAATTGGCGGAGGACCCCACTCAATATGGAATGAGTGGTCTGAGATGGGGTCCCACTCCAAATCCCCGGATCATGTGGAACACGCATAGCATTCTTTCTCTCTCTCATTCAGGCCACACACAAAACTCTCACAAGAGGGCAATTCTTTCTTCCTAATGATAATTGGCAGCTTGATATTAAATGTAAAAAAAAATTCAATTCACTTAATCAAGCAACACCATATTGAATACTCATTTGTCCCAAGGCCTAATAATAAATGAATTGAAGCTTCACTAACCACATCAGTCACTGAAACCAATAGTATTATGTCCCAGTCTAGGGTTGGGAAGCCAAGTGTGAAGGGAAGGGGGAAAATATTGAACAATACCCATTACCACACACAAAACCAAAGAATATGACTATGATTATATACAACAAGAATCTGAAATCCATGGGCAAAAGCAAACAATCAGGGTCAGAATTTGCAGAGCTCTGCACCAGAATCACAATTATTTATAACTGTACACAGGCAAATGAAGACCTGAAGCAAGGGGACTTATGGTGGCTCGGTGGGTAGCACTGCCACCTCACAGCTAAAAGGTCCTGGGTCCGATCCCAGAGTGAAGTGGCCTGGGTTTCATTCTGTGTGGAGTCTGCATGTCCTCTCCATGTCTGTGTGGGTTTACTCCAGGTACTCAGGTTTCCTCCAACAGTCCAAAATGCATTAGGTTTATTGATTATGCTAAATTGGCTTGAGTGTGTGACTAGTCTTGATGTAACCTTGTGTGTGTGTGTTACTGCAATGGCCATTGATGCTGATAGTGATGTTAAATAAACCAAATAAAGATAAAAAACAAACTTAAAAAAAGTTTTGAAGCACGATGCACAACACTAACGCATCCACGTTCAGACTCATATACACATATATAAAGTTGATGTCATCAACCTCCAACCTGTGTTCAGGCTCACGTGTCATGTTCACACACAAATAGAGATAAAAGTACACTAATTTAAATTTTAGTTTAAATAAATTAGTTTCATTCTTAATTATTCTTATCATCTACGCCACCCAAGGAGGATGGGTCCCTTTTTGAGTCTTGGTCCTCCCAAGGTATCTTCCTCATAACACTTAGGGAGTTTTTCCTTGCCACTGTCACCCTAGGCTTGCTCAATTTGGTATTGGACGTAGATATTAGGAGATAATCTACAATTGTAAAGTTGATTTGAGACAATGCTCCATTGTAAAAAGTGCTATATAAATAAATCTGACTTGACTTGACAAAGAAAAAGCAAGCTCGTGCATCAATGAATTTCTGAAGGATACTTGTTCTGGGGCTTTGCTTGGCCCTGAAAAAGGAGATACAGTTTTTTGCCAGAAGACAAATACGGCAACTGCTATACAGACTATGCTTTTCTCAATGCACAAGTTTCCACAAAAAAGACAAGGCTTAGGCAAACACGTGCCTTGCATGTGAAAACAGGCACCCTTGATGCGGTTCTATAAGAAGCAGAACACACCAAGGAAACTGAATTTATATTAAAAAAACTCTCACTGCCGAGGCTGGTTGGATTTACTGTCATTCCCTTTGGAGCCTGAAGGCCTTTTCTCTGCTTATTTATAGTACGTTGACAGGAAGGCAAGCCGTCCTACACATACGTACGTCTCGGCTGTGATAATATGAGTGACATGCACTAGGCCAATCGTAGCCAGGGCTTTCTTCTGATTGGATTTGGCTAAGTGGCAGATTGTTGTGAATAGGTCATGACAGTTTCCCTCAACAGCGCAGCTTCTTTCTCCGTCACTCCTCTGCTCACCATCCCCCCCACCATTCTTTCTTTTTGCTGACTATTAGTACCTTTACTTTGTACTCTGTCCACCCACCACCCTCCACAAAAGCTCTCAAGTCGCATTGCATCACAGCCAACAATATTTAACTATGGCCAATGACAGCTGTGATTAACTGCGATATACAGTATAAGCATCTTGCCAGCATGAAGAGAGGAGGTAGTGGTGAGCACCAACCATGTATGTCAGCATTACCTTGTACACCATTCCATCTGTCCACTTACAGAACGGTATCATACAGGCATAATCAGAACACAGCTGGTGCACAATGATAATCAACCCTAATACCCAGCTTTGGCTCTCATAATAAGAGCACCAATCAAATGAAGGGAGAAAGTAGATGCCAGGGAAAAAGAGTAAAGCTGGTAAACCAATTACTGAGGTCCATTAGAAAAATGTTACTGCTTTATGTACCAAAGTCAGTCATAATCAATTTTTAGACTCTCATTCTCAAGCTATATTTGTTACTGTGTCTATAATATTGATGACCTCTGGCTGCGTAAGTGCTTTGCATGTGAAACGTGACACGTCTTGCCTCCACTACCATTAAGTCCAAAAATAGAACTTGCAGCTACAAAATAATGGCAACCTGAGAGTAACATTTCTGAAAACACTGAACTAGCTGCACAAGCAAGTTTATACATTCATTCATTAAGAGAAGACAATGATAAAGATAAGTAGTCATTATGACAATAGTTATGCTGACCATTTGGCTGAAATACAGTACTGTGCAAAAGTCTTAAGCCACCATTAGATTAGATATTCCATTGTTTTGGCAATGGCATAATGACCATATGTAATTATTTTCAGTCTCTTTATTGGGATACAACCAGAAAATACAGGAAATTTGAATACCGTATTAAAAAAATTGATAAAAAAAAGAAAGAAAGAAAAGCAGCTTCTATAGCCTACAGTGGCAAGTATTTAGTGTGACCTCTCCTTACACTTGAGAAATAGCAGCATCTGGCAGCTTCAACAGGATGACCCTTCTACAGTCTGAAGAAGCTTGATCAGGTTTTGTCTTTTAGGAAAAGCAGCAGCCAAGAAACTTTTTCACTTCCACTTTTTCATAAGGAGAACAGTGTGAAAAGACTGATATATGCTACAGATGACAGGGACTGGAATGATGGTCAGTAGGAAAGTGGAACTCCAGGACTTCGACCCCCATGAGCCCACACACTAACTTCCCTCACATGAGCGCAGTGCATCACCAGAGAACGTTGTTCATGTGTTTGGACTTTCCGTGTACCCACCCTGTTTTGTTTATCACATTTCATTTTGCAGAGCCCTTTGGTATTGATCAGTGCTTTGTCTGTCTGGGTTCAGTCCCGTTCCTGGTTTGTGACTACGATTCTCGATTAGCATTTGTGGCTGTAACAAACCTCAGTGATTCTTTTATCTGTGTGCGTCTGCCCATCATCTGTTCAAAGACACAAAAAGAGTATTAAGGAGTGACCAATCCAAGATTGAAAATTTTGAGTCCTATCTTCAATAATATGTTATATACAGTGGGGCAAAAAAGTATTTAGTCAGTCACTGATTGTGCAAGTTCTCCGACTTAGAAAGATGAGAGAGGTCTGTAATTTTCATCATAGGTACACCTCAACTATGAGAGACAATATCCATGGTCATTATGCCATTGCTAAAACAACAAATCTAATGGTGACCAAAGTCTTTTGCACAATATTACATGTCTGAATGGGAATGTTATCAAAGGCTTTAACGTCACAGACACAGACCTTCAGTCAATGGCTAACGTGTTTGGATTTAAAATCAGGAATGATCTCATATCATGCTTGTTTGTTTGTTTGTTTATTTGATTTATTTAACGTCACTTTCAGCATCAGTGGCTATTCAGGACAGACACATGTCATACTCAGATCGAGCCAATTTGGCATAATTAATTAAATTACTGCATCTCGTTGGACTGTGGGAGGAAACTGGAGCACCCAGAGTAAACCCAAGCGGACTCCACACAGACGGAGTTCACATCAGGATTGAACTGGGGATGCTGGAGCTGTGAGGTGACCATGCTAACCACTGTGCCACTGTGCTACCTGTCTCATATCATGCACTGTAATATATCTGGTTAATATTCAAGTACTAAAGTGTTCACTGGTGAATTCAGACCTGAAAATATATCATATCTTTAAAAATAAATAAAAAAGATAGTTTCGGATCATCTGTGTCCTTCAACTATCAAGTCACTTACCAAAAAGTAAATATAAAAGCCACACATGTCCACACAGGGAACCTTACGAAAATTGGGATATAAAATTACAACAGGTCTGTAGCAAATTAGCCATGTCAGAACCTCCTGGTGTCAAAAGAACAGTTTAGTCGGCATTCTCTGCAGATATCCAGAGCTGCTGTCAGTCAGGAGAGTGCAGAATGTGGTCCCTGCTGCTCGAACCTCTAGCCCTTCCAGTGCTAAAAGGTAACCAGAGCTGAAGATTATGAATTCAACCCCAGTGTAGCAAGGCATCTTGGGCAATGCAGGGTGATGCAGACTACTAAATGATACCATTGGAAATGCCTAGTGACAAGATTGGCAGTAGTTGGAGAGAAAGAGCTGGGGCAGTCCCATTAGGTAGTGCTTTGATGGTGCAATTGGAAGGCTACAAGTAAATAGGAGTTTCTTCCCTAAGGGGTTGGAAAATATTATTTTTTCTACATCTGTGATGCTGTACTCACAATGATGACTGGATTAGCCAGTGATGCATCAGTGAAAAGGTCTCATTCTACAATGGAAATACCTTGAGGCTTTCATTTTGTGTCCTGTGTTATTAGTTACAGTATACTGTTTGCTACATGTGATTTGAAGTATCAGATACAGAGTATTAGTAAGCAAAGCCGAGGAGGATACTTGTGGCTGCATAGGCAGATGGAACATTTTAGTCATCAGTAAGTAACAAGTTGAGCTGCTGCACCTACCTTAGGCAATGTGTTACACAATATTATAAAAAAAAGATATTTCTCCTATGATGTTTTTGATCTGTATGAATATGAGTTCTCTCTGCAAATATTAGTACTCTAGATTCTACAGGTTCATGAAACAAATTTTTGTACTCTTGTAATGCTAGTGCTCATAGCCAGTGGATATATCAGTTTCCAGTACAGTCACACACTGCATAGCTACAGCTTAACCATGCCAGTCTATGTTGATGCTACCATCCTATCCAAGTCACTAAATACACCTAAATTTGGCCTTTATGCATACAGCTTATGCTCTGTTTTACTATTCTCATCTCCTCTCTATCTGAAAACATTTATTTCATATTTAGCAAAGCTCTCTTTACATTCCTGGTTCTGACAATAAAATTGACTTTCAAGAAACACCCAGCTTCTCTGGCTGCCCGAGGCTCTTAGAAAGGGGAACACAGCAGGGGGGATCACACCAAATTCAACCAATCCGCACTAAGGCAAAATACTTCATGCAGGAGGTGTTCTACTTGGCCACTAGTCATGTTTGAATAAATTCATGTGTGTTTGAGGTATAGCTTTAAAAGAAACACTGGAGGATGTGGCTGAAATTCTTTTGTGGCTGAGATTTAGCCTGAGCTAAAGAAATAAGCTTTTTCAAACACTTTCAAAACGTTTATAACCCAACTGATAAGCTGTAGCATTACCTTAAGAGGCAAACTTCCACCCAAATGAACTTAATCTGTGCAGCTCTGTTTATAACTATAATCAAGCCACTTAAAAGTCAAACATCTTTTGTTTGTGGGTTTGTCCGCTGTATAAATATATACTGTATACAGTGGGGCAAAAAAGTATTTAGTCAGCCACTGATTGTGCAAGTTCTTCTACTTAGAAAGATGAGATGAGGTCTGTAATTTTCTTCATAGGTACACTTCAACTACGAGAGACAAAATGAGAAAAAAATATCCAGAAAATCACATTGTAGGATTTTTAAAGAATTTAATTGTAAATCATGGTGGAAAATAAGTATTTGGTCACCCACAAACAAGCAAGATTTCTGGCTCTCACAGATGTGTAACTCCTTCTTTAAGAAGCTCTTCTGTCCCCCACTAGTTACCTGTATTAATGGCACCTGTTGACCTCGTTATCTGTATAAAAGACACCTGTCCACAGCCTCAAACAGTCAGACTAAAAAGTCAACCATGGCCAAGACCAAACAGCTGTCGATGGAAAAAATTGTAGACCTGCAACAGGTTGGGAAGAGTGAATCTACAATAGGCAAGCAGGTTGGTGTGAATAAATCAACTGTGGGAACAATTGTAAGACATACAAGACCATTGATAATCTCTCTCGATCTGGGGCCCCATGCAAGATCTCATCCTGTGGGGTCAAAATTATCATGAGAATGACCTGCAGAGAGCTGGGACCAAACAAAGGCTACCATCAGTAACACACTGTGCCGGGAGGGATCCTGCAGTGCCAGGCGTGTCTTCCTGCTTAAGCCAGTACATGTCCAGGCCCGTCTGAAGTTTGCCAGAGAGCATATGGATGATCCAGAAGAGGTTTGGGAGAATATCATGTGCTCAGATGAAACCAAAATAGAACTTTTTGGTAAAAACTCAACTCCTCGTGTTTGGAGGAAGAAGACTGCTGAGTTGCATCCCAAGAACGCCATACCTACTGTGAAGAGTGGGTTTGGAAACACTGATTGATCCGTGTTAAGGGAAGAATGAACGGGGCCATGTATCGTGAGATTTTAAGCCAAAACCTCCTTCCATCAGTGAGAGCATTGAAGATGGAACGTGGCTGGGGCTTCCAGCATGACAAACACACTGCTCGGGTAACCAAGGAGTGGCTCCGTAAAAGGTCCTGGAGTGGCCTAGCCAGTCTCCAGACCTCAAGCCCATAGAAAATTTGTGGAGGGAGTTGAATGTCAGTGTTGCCCCAAAACATCACTGCTCTAGAGGAGATCTGCATGGAGGAATGGGCCAAAATACCAGCTACAGTGTGTGCCAACCTGGTGAAGACTTACAGGAAAAATTTGAACTCTGTCATTGCCATCAAAGGTTATGTTACAAAGTATTGAGTTAAACTTTTGTTATTGAGCAAATACTTATTTTCCACCATAATTTACAATAAAACTCTTTAAAAATCCTTCAATGCGATTTCCTAGATTTTTTTTTTCTCATTTTGTCTCTTGAAGTGTGCGTATGATGAAAATTACAGACCTTTCTCATCTTTCTAAGCAGGAGAACTTGCACAATCAGTGGCTGACTAAATACATTTTTGCCCTACTGTATAATAAAATAGAGGAAAGATAAAGTTTGTAAACTGGTCCCTGAAACAACGGTATGATGTCATGCCGAGTTAATTTATTAAACTGCATAGAGAGACATTTTAAATAAATGCTGTACAGTAATGGATAAAGGCAGTGCCATATTTTGCTGATACTGCAGCCATCAGCCATTCAGCCATCTGTTCCTTCTTAGTAAGCAATACTTTATCACAGTCATTTAGTATTCTGATGTTTTAGGCTCTTTCCAGCCCTTCTGGGAAAGTCAACTCCCAGTACTTAACGTATTTCAGACAGGATGGCAGGAGATCCAGCACTGAATGGCACAGTACAGTGGCATGCTTATCCAACACTTTCTGACTTGATGACATCAATCTGTCAGCCTGCATCCCTGGTATGGTAAAAAGCACCTAGCTTGTCACTGTTTTCTCACGTGGGCTGCCTTTACAATACACATTACTCTACCTCCACAGGAGACCTGTCTCACTAATATTGTATTCATTTTACAGCTCTGCTGTGTGTGAGGATGCAAGGACCTGTACAGCTGAAATCCTACTGACACCACTGTGAAGAATCACTGAGAAATAAGTCTAGACAGGCTTTAACAGCATACACATACACTCACAGGCCACTTTATTAGGTACATCTGTTCAACTGCTCGTTAACACAAATATCAAATCAGAATCTGGAGAAAATATGATTTAAGTGGGCTTCTCTAGGGTTTATAGAGAATGGTCCAAAAAAGAAAAAATATCCAGTATCTCTGGGTGAAAATGCCTTGTTGATTCCAGAGGTTAGAAGAGAATGGCTAGAGTAGTTTGAGGTGACAGAAATTCAGTAACTCAAATAACCACCCTGTGCAACCATGGTATGCAGAAGAGCATCTCTGAATGCACAGCATGTCAAACACTGAAACAGATGGGCTACAACAGTAGAAGGCCACACCAAGTGCCACTCCTGTCAGCTAAGAACAGCAACCGAGGCTACAGTTTGCACTGGCTCACCAAAATTGGACAACAGAAGATTGTAAACAGCTGTGACATTCAGATGGTAGGGTCAGAATTTGGTGTAAACAACATTAAAGCATGTATCAACGGGTCATGATGGTGGTGGTGCTGATGGTGTCATGGTGTCGGGGATTATTTTCTTGGCAAACTTTGGGTCCCTTAACACCATGTGACCATTTTTTAAATGCCACAGCCAACCTGAGTAATGTTGCTTACCATGTCCATTCCACAGTGTACCAATCTTCTGATGGTTACTTCCAGCAAGATACCATGCTACGTCACAAAGCTCAAATCATCTCAAACTAGTTTCTTGAACATGAGTTCACTGTACTTGAATGGCCTCCACAGTCACCAGATCTCAATCTAATACAGCAACTTTGGAAAGTGGTGGAAAGGGAGATTTACATCATGGATGTGCAGCCGCCAAATCTGTAGCAAGTGTGTTAATGTTTCGGGGTGCGGTATACAGAGGCATACGAGGGTGCAGGTTCCAGTCACAAAACAATTTATTAACGATTATAATAATAAAATAATAATGATAACATCAACTAAGAAAAACACAGCGAACGAAACAGGGCGGGGCATGGACCCTGACAGTACCACTCAAAGGAGTCCGTCCACGGGGCCCTGGAGTGGACTCATGTATGCACATATAACCCTGGATCGATTTTTGAAGGACCTCGAGTCCAAGTTTTGTCCCTGCCCGACCGGTCCCCGCTGGCCGCGCCTTGTTTGCCACCTTCTCGACCCTCCGCTCATGGGCTGTCGAAGGATTCGGGTCAGCACCATGATCAAGCCGGTCCAGAACGTTGCCTCGCTCCCTGAGGATGTCAAGAGCACCACTCCCGTCGCTGAGGACGTCCAGAGGAACTCTCCACTCCGCGCTGAGGATGTCAAGAGCACCGCCTTGCTCATTGAGGTCATCCAGAGTGTTTTGTCACTACTTCCGACATTCCGAGAGCCCCGCTCGCAAGGACCTCGAAGAGGAGCTCCGTAAATGAGCCATTAGCGTCCCATAGTGCCATATCAACACACACTAGCCCCGTTTCCGAGCTCCCCACACCGCTTAGGTTGAAAAATGAGTCATTAACACCCATTAGTCTCATACCTGAGCACGCTAGCCCCATTTCCGAGCTCACTACACTGCGTAGCTCTGTAGATTGCACTATGTAACCCTGTATCTGAGTATGCTAGCCCCGCTTCTGAGCTTGTTGCTTCGCTTAGCTCTGTAGATGAGACGATAGCTCAGTAACCCTGTATTTCAGAATGTTAGCTCTGTTGTTGAGCGCACTAGCCCCATATCTGTGGCTAATCAGCTCTAATGTGGCCTTCCCAGAGGTCTTCCATTCCCGAGAGGCCTCGTCTGAGGCCGCGTGTTCCAGAGAGGCCTTATCCGAGCCCGCCTGCTGCAGAGAGGCCTTGCCTGAGGCTGCCTGCTATAGAGAGGCCTTGGCTAATACCGCCTGCTCCCATGAGGCCCGTCCAGAGAACATCACGAGCGTGCCGACTCGCCCTGTTTGCAATTTGGACCCTTGCCTTCCTTCTGGCATCCCGCCACCCACCAGTGTCAGGTGCGGTTGCCCTGACGGTCAAGGTTCTGGTGGCGACCATGACCCTCCCAGGGGCCGTCTCAAGAGGAAGCCCCCAGACATTGCCAGGCACCCTGTGTATGGACTCCTTTGGAGGGGGGTGCTGTCTGGGTCCATGCCCCGCCCATGGTTTCTGTTTGTTTTTGTGGTTAAGGACGATCGGGACTTCATCGCGCACAATCCCATGCCAGACCATGATGGTCACGGATCATGACCTGACTCTGATCCTTGTTGTGATTTCCGTGACTCGATTGGCTTAGGACTTAATTGCTGGCCACACACAGCTGGGATTCTGCCTACTTAAGCTCCTCTAGTCCCAGTTTCGTTGTGGCAGCATTTCCTCAACCACGGTTGGATGTTTGTGTGCGTTTTCGCCTTGCCGCCATGTACCACGCCAAGAACCACGCCAAGAACCATGCCACGTACCACGCCAGGTCTGGATTACATTTTTAGTTTTGTTGTGACGCCGTTCACGCCTGGACTTCATTGCTTGCCCCCGCGTCAATTATTTATATTATTGTTTGGACTTTAACTTGTCCTAGCGCGTTACACTACCTTAGCCTAGCCTATCCTTGGCTAGCATTTCCGTTCGTTCGGCTCCCACGGCAGGTTTCATTTCATTCGCTGTGTTTTTCTGAGTTGACGTTATCATTATTATTTTATTATTATTATCTTTAAAGAAATTGTTTTGTGACTGGAACCTGCACCCTCATCTGCCTCTGTATACTGCACCTCGTAACAGTTAATGTCAATATGGACCAAAATCTCTAAGGAATGTTTCCAGGGCCTTGTTGAATCTATGCCATGAAGAATTAAGGCAGTTGTTAAGGCAAAATTGGGTCCAACCCAGCAGGTGTACCTAATGAAGTGAAAAGTGAGTGTATATTGCATTGGTCTCCTGACAGATGTCATTGCACAGTTGTATTATAGGAAAACAGAGCTGCAATTTCTCAGGTTGTCTAGCTGGGAGCAAGTGCTAAACCATTTCTTGGACCTCTGTACAGTTATGTACCTGCTCGATATCTTAGCTGACCATTTAAGACAACAGTTTACATCCATGATTCTAAAAAAACTACTGCTTTGCACATTTGTGCTTTGTGCAGCTACCCAATCAAAGAGAACCACTGGTTCAGAAGGAACAATTCCCACTTTAAATAGTGCTTATTGAGAGTAATTATACATGACAGAGTTTTTTATTTGTGTAGTGTGTTTGTTTGCTTTTTAAACTGCCTTACTTGTAAGAACCATATTTGAGGATAGTGTAATGGTTAGATCAACAATGTGTTCATACAACACACTCCTTTCTGCACTCAGCCATATCTTGTCGATGACAGGTGTGGACTCTGTGTGACATCATTATACCTCGCCTGAGATGGCATCTATGTGCCTTAAGCCATGGAAACACAAAGAGTCAGCCTCTGACCTGACACACACATCACATCTGTCATATACAGCCATGTGAGGATGCCATAGAGATAAAAAAAAAAAGATGTGTTTCCTGGTTGATCTGTAGAACCACTGTGCTGACTTAATTATCTAGAAAATTGAATTAATGTTGATAGTACACATTTGCTTGTTATAATAATAAGAATCTATGCAAACAATACTGATTCTGAAACCCATTGTCTACTTGTAACATATAAAGGAAATAAGCAGGCATATCTAATGTTAGCATCAATCAATATTGTGGTTATGATATATTTTTTTATCTACTGTCAAAAGACTTGAAAGAATTTGCAAATACAACAATTTTTTTTAACAGTTAAAGGAATGTGATAATAAATTCACTTGTGTCTACTACAAATAAAAAATGCAGTGGAACCAAGTTCGTTTATGCTGGTTAGTGCTGGTCTAGATTTAGCTGGTGAACTCAAGTGGTCTTTCTGGTAACACTGATTGACCAGTGTCCAAAAGCCTGGTCTTTGCTATTGTTTTAGAAGCAGTTAGCTAGCCAACCTGCTATCAGGAATGGTTATAGGAAATTAGTACTTGTGTATGACATTGCACGTGACATTGCATATTCATGGACATTTGTGTTTTCATATAATACAGAAAGTTGTGTTTTGGATAATGGATGCTTTTATCACGGGTGTACTTGTCTCCAGCATGGAATGCTGTTATGGTAGCATACTGGTCAACCAGCTTATACAGCAAGGATTACCAGCATAACCTTCTAGCCAACAAGAACCGGATCACACCCAGGCCTGATTATTGCCACACCTGTTCTCAATCAGGACATCACTTAAATAGGATCTGCCTGACAAACTGAAAGATCCTTAAAATCTACACATCATGCCGAGATCCAAACAAATTCAGGAACAATTGAGAAAGAATGTAATTGAGATCTATCAGTATGGAAAGGGTTATAAAGCAATTTCTAAAGCTTTGGGACTCCAGCAAACCACAGTGAGAGCCATTATCCACAAATGGACATGGAACAATGGTGAACCTTCCCAGAAGTGGCTGGCCGACCAAAATTACCCCAAGAGCACAGTGATGACTCATCCAAGTGGTCACAAAAGACCCCATAACAACATCCAAAGAACTGCAGGCCTGACTTGCCTCAGTTAAGGTCAGTGTTCTTGCCATAAGAAAGAGACTGGGCAAAAATGGCCTGCATGGTAAAGTTCCAAGATGAAAAGACTGCTGAACAAAAAGAACATCCCTATGATCCCCAAGACTTTTGGGAAAACATTCTGTGGACTGAAAAGTTGAACTCTTTGGAAGGTGTCCCATCACATCTGCCGTAAAAGTAACACAGCATTTCAGAAAAAGAGCATTATACCAACAGTAAATTATAGTGGTGGTAGTGAGATGGTCTGGGGCTGTTTTGCTGCTTCAGGACCTGGAAGACTTGCTGTGATAAATGGAACTATGAATTCTGCTGTCTACCAAGAAATCCTGAAGGAAAATGTCCAGCCATCTGTTCGTGACCTCAAGCTGAAACAAACTTGGGTTCTGCAGCAGGACAATGATCCAAAACACACCAGCAAGTCCACCTCTGAATGGCTGAAGAAAAACAAAATGAAGACTTTGGAGTGGCCTAGTCAAAGTCCTGACCTGAATCTTATTGAATTGCTATGGCATCACCTTAGAAAGGCCATTAATGCTCGAAAACCCTCCAATGTGGCTGAATTACAACAATTCTGCAGAGATGAGTGGCCAGAATTCCTCCACTGTAAAAGACGCACTGCAAGACTCACTGCAAGTTATCGCAAACACTTGGTTGCAGTTGTTGCTGCTAAGGGTGGTCCAACCAGTCATTTGGTTTAAAGGGCAATCACTTTTTCACACAGGGCCATGTAGGTTTGGATTTTTTCTCCCTTAAATAATAAACAATAATAATAAACACCTTAATTTAAAAACTGCATTTTGTGTTTACTTGTGTTGTCTTTGACTAATAATTAAATTGGTTTGATGTTCCGAAACACAAACATACAAAAAAATAGGAAATCAGGAAGGGGGCAAACACTTTTTCACACCACAGTACCTTAAAGTCTATGATGATTGTATTCACACTTTGAGTACACTATACTGAAATGAGGACAGCATTAATTGTTGGACTTGCTATATGACACTATGGCTATGTGAACCACTGCCACCCATCCATTGTCTTTGAAGCCTGGGTTCCTGACCATGGACAGCTTGTAGTATGTTTCTCAGAAATCCTTCAGCGGGCTGTTGAAAGAGAGTCTGAATTGAAGGTCTGATGTAAGTTTGGTTACTGGTTGTGGTACTCTGAATTTGAATTTGTACAGTTCTGCTATTTAGACAAATCAACAAACCATAAAGCACCCTGTGCCTGACAGCAGGTTACTCAAGAGCCATGGATTTATTTGCTTTTGCCTCTGAGGTAGCTGGGTGCTGTGTTGTGGCAAAAGCTGGGCTTTGATGCATGGCTAAAAGAACGATGAGACACTGTGAGCAGCGAGGGTGCCATTAACTTGGTGTGCCCACAGGGTCGACTGCGAAGTAATAAGTGAATTTCTAATGGTGGCTTGCTTATTCAGCCACTGGTAAAATGAAGAATGTGGCTGGTCAGCTTCACAAATTATGGAAATGACAGAGAGCTATAAAGATTTCACCAAATGAGAGCACGGCAGGAGAGAAGAAGAAAAGTTATGATCAATTTAAAGACATGTTGTTAGTGTAGTGGTAAGTACATGGGGAGAATCAAAGCCCAGCAAGACGAAAAGCACACACTGGAGACATGAAGAGAAATAGGAAATAGGAGCTAAAAGAAGGGAAATTAGACAACATTGCATGAGAAGGAGGACAGAAAGGAACTGAGGGATTACAACAGAGATCGAAGTCAGTAATTATGGGGAACAAAGACTCCTATAGGGTGTGTAATTAGAAAACAAGAAACTGAAAAGAGGCAGCAAGTGAGGCTCAAATGAGGAACAAGCAGCTTCAGAAGCAGACTTGAACACAAGTGACATCTTGATGTATGGCTGTTGAGGGACTAAAACCAAGACTCAACCAATAACCACAGAGAAAGAAAACAGCACAAGAAACAAGGCAGTCTGCATTTATGTATGGACCGAATGAATGTAATGTAAAGAGAGGATGAGGGTGTATTTAAAAACCCTATGGGAAAAACATCAGACCTGTAAACAACAGAAGAAAAAGCAGTTAGTGCCAATGAGGCATTCATTAAGGCTATACTCACACTAATATAAATATTACTTTAGAATTAATGTGCTGCCTTTTTTATTTATTTAAACAATATGCAAATCCCACAGCGAGGCTTACGTGCCAACTAATCACAGGTGTGACTAATTAAGTGCTTAACAGGCTTGATAACAAGTCGACAGGCTGCCAAGAGAACATTAAAACTATAGCTAAGTGAGGCAATATGTGTTTGTTTTTATATTAATTTCTGTCTAATAAAATGTGAATATTGAAAATGTTTAAAGAGGAACTGTTGGTCTATCAATACAAAAAGAAGCAACATCATTGATCAGGAATGAACAGGTATAACACATTTACATTCTATTTCTGTTAAGCATCAGTTGTTTGCTAGTGGTTCTATTACATTTGATCGTGACATAATGATCCAGCCTTTCCTCTGGAGGTTGTATAAAATGCAGGGACACTTAGATTAGAAGTTTCAGGCAGATAGCAGGCACATGACTTACCCAATTTTGTGGCACATCACCTCTGGGTTCTTTGAGATGCAAGGCAGATCAAAATATGAATCTACTTCACACTGAGCAGCTAATAAAACGTGATTGCCTTGACGTGCCACAACAACACACTGCGCATCAGGGAATTAGACTTCCTTTTGCCATTTTGGGTAAATGTATCTATTTTACACGTCCACAAAAAATGAGTAACCATAGCAACAGAACTGCAGACTGAGTGGTTCCTTTATTCAGCTTTGGTCATTCTCTTTATTGGTAACTTCCCAGATTTCACTGGGTCATGGGACATGAATAAATCTCCTCACAAACATCTACTACACACACACATACACAAGTGAAAAGGTGCCTGCAAGTCACCGACAAACAAGTATGCTTCTTGTTAATACTCCTTTTATAATATTCACAAGTGCAGGCAACCATGCGGATCTGAACAGTCCAAATACACTCACTGGCCTCTTTATCAGGTAACCTTTTCAACTGCTTGTTAACAAATTGTTAGCAAATATCTAATCAGCCAATCACATGGTAGAAACTCAATGCATTTAGGCATGTAGACATGGTCAAGACGAACTGCTGAATTTCAAATCGAGCATCAGAATGGAGAAGAAAGGTGAATTTGAACGTGGCATGGATGTTGGTGCTAGACGGGATGGTCTGAATATTTCAGAAACCTGCTGATCGACTGGGAATTTCACGCACAGCCATAACTAGGTTACTAATGTCCTGTGAGTGGCAGTTCTCTGAGCAAAAATGCCTTGCTGACGCCAAAGGTCAGAAGAGAATGGCCAGAATGGTTTGAGCTGATAGAAGGGCAACAGTAACTCACTTAAACACTCATTACAACCAAGGTATGTAGAAGAGCGTCTCTAAATCCATGTCAAACCTTGAGGCAGATGGACTAAAACCGGCTCCCACTGATCTCAGTTAAGAACCATCAATTTACAATTTGCTCACCAAAATTAGAAATCAGAAGATTGGAAAACGCTGCCTAGTCTGATAAGTCTCAATTTCTTCTGAAACATTTGTTTGGTAGAATCCATCCCATTATGACCACATTGTGCACATCTTCTGATGGCTACTTCCAGCAGGAAAACACATCTCGTCACAAAGCTCAAATCATCTCAAACTGGATTCTTGGACATGACAATGAGGTCACTGTACTCAAATGGCATCAATAACCACCAGATTTCCATCCAGTAGAGCACATTTGGGATGTGGTGGATTGAATGGGAGATTCGACTCATGAATGTGCAGCTGAAAAAGCTGCAGCAACTCTGTGATGCCATCATGTCAATAGGCACCAATGTTTTCAGCACCTTGCTGAATCTATACCACAAAGAAATAAAGCAGGTCTGAAGTTAGAAAGGGGTCCAACCAGTATTACAGTGTAATGAAGTGGCTGGTAAGTGTATAATGTTTTGGGGGGTTGTTTGTTTGTTTGTTTGTTTTTATATGGGAAGCAAAGGGAAATCTAGAATTTTTTTTCAAATGAGTATTGTATTGTATATTTACTCTGTCCATCTTTCCCAGTAACACTCTGATATAGTGGTATATGGTATGACTTGTAAAGTGGGAGATGATATTATTTGCAAAGTGTCAGAAGATTAGTCTGGGACAAAATACAGGATCCCTCGAAACTACTACTCTAATTGAATAATATTAACCTGGCCTCTGTAGCCATCAGTATTGTGGTTGTGTTTCTGAATGTGGACAGCCTGAAAACACCTTCTTACATGCCTTGCAGTTGCAATGCATCAACAGTGCAAGTCAATAGTCATTAATAAACAAATCCATGCATGGTTACCAGACAAATTCAGCCATATATTTCATATTACCAATTGTTTAAAATTTTACCCAGGATAAATTATAAATGGCATTATAGTCTTCATACAGCATGAACTCTATAGACTCAAGTAAAGTGCTATGTTCTAACATGCATTGTTATATTGAAACACATTTTTATGTAATTACTAAGTAATTCATTTGCTACTCAATTGGTGTACCATTTTGAACATTGACAGATGGATTACATGATTTATCATGGATTAACTGCACAAAATAATTGTGAAAACAGAGCACACTGCACATTGGCTCCTTATTCCTTATTCCTTATTTAGATACAGTCAGCTCCAGAATTATTGGGAACCTTGGCCACCACTTTTACCAATTATTCATCAGTTCTGTCTCAAATGTAGAAGAATCCTTGCTGCAAACATACTAGGAAGGTTTCTACGTAAAGAGCATTCTAACCAACTTTATAAGATGTCATACCAACCTTACATACAGTGGTGCTTGAAAGTTTGTTAACCATTAGAATTTTCTATATTTCTACATAAATATGACCTAAAACATCATCAGATTTTCACACAACTTCTAAAAGTAGATAAAGAGAACCCAGTTAAACAAATGAGACAAAATATTATACTTGGTCATTTATTTATTGAGGAAAATGATCCAATATTACATATCAGTGAGTGGCAAAAGTATGTGAACCTCTAGGATTAGCAGTTAATTTGAAGATGAAATTAGAGTCAGGTGTTTTCAATCAATGGGATGACAATCAGGTGTGAGTGGGCACCCTGTTTTAATTAAAGAACAGGGATCTATCAAAGTCTGCTCTTCACAACACATGTTTGTGGAAGTGTATCATGACACAAACAAAGGAGATTTCTAAGGACCTCAGAAAAAGAGTTGTTGAAGCTCATCAGGCTGGAAAAGGTTACAAAACCATCTCTAAAGAGTTTGAACACCACCAATCCACCAATCCACAGTCAGACAGATTGTGTACAAACGGAGAAAGTTCAAGACCATTGTTACCCTCCCCAGGAGTGGTCGACCAACAAAGATCACTCCAAGAGCAAGGCGTGTAATAGTTGGCGAGGTCACAAAGGTCCCCAAGGTAACTTCTAAGTAACTGAAGGCCTCTTTCACGGACTCTCACGAGTCTATCATCAGAAGAACACTGAACAACAATGGTGTGCATGGCAGGGTTGCAAGGAGAAAGCCACTGCTCTCCAAAAAGAACATTGCTGCTCGTCTGAGTTTTGCTAAAGATCACGTGAACAAGCCAGAAGGCTATTGGAAGAATGTTTTGTGGATCGATGAGACCAAACTAAAACATTTCCGTTTAAAAGAAAGCCTTATGTTTAGAGAAAGGAAAACACTGGATTCCAGCATAAAAATCTTATCCCATCTGTGAAACATGGTGGTGGTAGTATCACGGTTTGGCCCTGTTTTGCTGCATCTGGGCCAGGACGGCTTGCCATCATTGATGGAACAATGAATTCTGAATTATATCAGAGAATTTTAAAGGAAAATGTCAGGACATCTGTCCATGAACTGAATGTCAAGAGAAAGTTGTTAAAGTCGTTACCAAAGAATGGTTAAAGAAGAAGAAAGTTAATGTTTTGGAATGGCCAAGTCAATGTCCTGACCTTAATCCAATCGAAATGTTTGGAAGGACCTGAAGTGAGCAGTTAATGTGAGGAAACCCACCAACATCCCAGAGCTGAAGCTGTTCTGTACGGAGGAATGGGCTAAAATTCCTCCAAGCCGGTGTGCAGGACTGATCAACAGCTACAGGAAATGTTTAGCTGCAGTTATTGCTGCACAGGGGGGTCACACCAGATACTGAAAGCAACTGGGTTCTCTTTATCTACTTTTAGGACTTGTGTGAAAATATGATGATGTTTTAAGTCATATTTACGCAGAAATATAGAAATTCTAAAGGGTTCACAAAATTTCAAGCACCACTGTGTGTGTGTGTGTGTGTGTGTGTGTGTGTGTGTGTGTGTGTGTGTACACGTATACATACATATATATATATATATACAGTGGGGCAAAAAAGTATTGAGAGAAGATGATATATATATATATATAATACGAGAATTTATTTTCTGTAAATGAGTATTGCTCAAAATAACAAAGGAGATGCAGTGCTTTCAGACCTTTTTTAATAATGCTACAGTGAAAACAATGTAATATTCATTTTTAACAAAACAACACTAATGTTTGAACTTATGAAGAGCAGAATATTTCAATCACAGCTTTCATTCAAAACATAAGATTTGGTTCAGCTGATTGCCTAATCAGTACCTCATTAAGTGTAATGGGGTGTGTCTGTGTTGAAATTCATGAGATACTGGAAAGAAATTGCTGTCGTACATTTAGATGTCTTGATTTTAAGAAAATTTGGAGTGGTCTCCTAATAAATGAATAGATAAAATAAATAAATAAATACATAATAAATTATTTTCCTCAATAAATAAATGACCAAGTATAAAATTTTTGTCTCATTTGTTTAACTGGGTTCTCTTTATCTACTTTTAGGACTTGTGTGAAATCCTAATAATTGTGTGAATCTGATGATGTTTTAGGTCATATTTAGGCAAAAAATATAGAAAATTATATATATATATATACATATACACATATGTGTGTATATATAAGGAAATAAAATTTATATATATAAATAATTGTGTATATTTAATGCTTTTTATAGTCAGAATGGCTCGTCTCTGAGCCCTCAATGTGCCTTTGTTACACATCCAAGGTACGTGTGCAATGAGCCAAGTAGAATAATTTCCTCATCGCTAAGACCTGTTAAAATAGCAACTTTAAATTTTTCTACTCACATGCATCACAGAACAAAATCTGTATTCATGCAAAATTCTGAAGGAATAATGAAGAACAGGAAATGAAAACAGTTCATAATAAGTTTGTGTTTGTAACTGTTAATTTCAAATCAGGAGCACCAATCTCCTTACTGCAGAACTTGTTCTGTTTTTTTTTCTTTTCTTTTTTTCTTCATAATTATTGGCACCCCTGCATATAGTACTTGTGAGACAATGACAATGTAAGAGCAATTAATCTTATCAGAGTCCTATTTCTTCTTTTTTTACACCCTCCACTTTATGCCACCAAACAGAGTTTTCATGTTCTTCAGATCTAGGAATTGGGATGGTCATGTCAAAAGGTTAATTCTTCTGTCATTTTACCAATTTTGTGTGGATTTGTACCTGTAAGACACAAGGATGAACCAACTGCAGCTTCCTGACAGAGGAATCCAGATTTTTATTTAAAGTTTGCTGGTCTACTATTATGTCTTTATAAAAAGCAATGAGCCACTCAAGGCCATGCAATACAGTGATGTTATCATGGCTAAGACTGCTCAGTAAAGATCACAGTAAAATCATGGTATAGCACAGCCTTGAGTGGCTTATTGCTATTATAAAATGGCAGCAAAACAATTTGGTTAAATCAGTGTTTCATAAGTAAATAAACAAAATCATGTTAGATCGTGAATTATGGCTTTAATATATTCTAATCCTGTGGTGCGTTTATTTCCAGGGTTGCCAGGTCCCACGTTAAAACCCTATCACTTTCAATGGGGAAAAGACACGAAATAAAGTTTAGATTACGCAGACCTGGCAACCCGTGCCGAGTTAGGTTCGCAGACTGTGAAAAATGATTGTAAATCGGATAACATGCAATACATACTACGAGTCATCAATTATTAGGGTAAAATCCAGCTCTCTTTATCGAATTTCTTAATGTCATTTCTAGACCAGCGTCTGCTGAATAGTCAGGTAACTACAGAAAGCTGGGTTATTGAGTGCATGTAAACACACTCAGTAAGAGACTTTCTGTAACCCTCCAACAGTGATCCTATTTGTATTTTTTTGCTTCTCTTACCCGCCTCCTGACTGTGCATGGGGGCAAAATAAATTTGGGTCCTTGTCTAGGAACGTCTATCACAGTTCCAGTTGACTGGAACTTTCTAAACTTTAGGTATAACTGTAGATATGGGGATTTTTTCTATTTATTCCCTGACTTAACATTAAAGTTCAACACACTATTCTCTTATGTGGATTGGAAATGACTAAGATAATTTGACCTTTTTGTTGTCGCTATATATATAGTGAAGCAGGACATCATGGATTACTGCTTGAAAGTTCTACTTAAAAGTATAATATAAATGGAAAACAAAATATGTGTAAAACAAAAAACAACTTCAACTAAAGGTTAGTTTAATCTCATAATATCAAGATAATTAACCACAAATACTTTTTGTCATAACTGAAAGGCCACTTTCTTCATTCCCTAATGTTCTTATTGATACTCCTTAGGTCAAAGACAGACACAAATCAGTGATACTGATAAGCTAATACAAATGGCCAAACATTCAAAAAGGTGAAAACAGAGAATAAATGGCTTCAGTATCTTCAATCCCCATAATCAAACATTGTAGATTATTATATTCCATATCCATACTTGAACTCATTTCTATGAAGATTACACTTTGCTCATACTTCGCTGTATCAGAAAAATATCAGCATTTCAGCCTGAAAAACTTTTCTTGCAGCTGTGTGTGCATCCTTATCCATGGCCTGCAGTAAACAGTTAAACATTCATATCAGGATAGGTCACTGTTGCACGGGAAAATCTTACAGCATCAAATACCCTGTGGTCAAACGGAGTTTGAATATAGATATATTCACTTGCCACTTTACTAAGAACACCACGCTAATACTGAGTATGAGCCTCATTTGCTCTCAGAACATTTTGCATTCAGCAAGTTGCTGGAAACATTCCTTAGAGATTCTGGTCCATGTTCACGTAATTGCTGCAGACTTGTCAGCTGAACATTCATGCTGCAAATCTACTTTTCTACTCCGCATTCCAAAAGTGCTCTATTGGATTGAGATCTGATAACTGGGGAGGCCATAAAGTATACTAAGCCTATTGTCATGTTCATGCAACCACATTGAATATTAGAAGTATAGCTGGAATAAATTAGAAGGTGGTAATGTAAACAGATGCACAGCATGTCCACACTTTCTTTTGAAAAACCAAAAGAGCCAGAATATTTATTTTTTTACTTTATATAACTGAGGTTAGGATTAGGTGTAGGTGTAGAAATAATTAGCTACATTAATATACTAATCGGACAAAAAATGAGTCACTTTGGTGGTCATGGTATTACAACCCCAAATCAGAAAAAGTTGGGACTGTATGGAAAATGCTAATAAAACATATATGCAGTGTTCCTTGCATTTCCTTTGACTTTTATTTCATTGCAGGCAGAGTTGGGACAGGGACAATTTATGTCTAGTAATGATTTAAACACTAAATAATTATGTGATTTCAAACAGGTAATGTCAACAGCTGATTGTAGTCATGGTTTGGTACAAAAGCAGTATCCACGAAAGGCTATGTCTTTGAGGAGTAAAGATGGGCAGAGGATCTCCAGTTTATCAACAAATGTGTAAGAAAATTTATGGAAAGTTTAAAAACAGTGGTCCTCAAAGAAAGGCTGGAATGAATTTACATATTTTAGTCCTAACTATTTCTGATTTTGATTTGTTTTGTACTGTCTTGTTGAAAAATGCATGGACGTTCCTGGAAAAGATGTCGTCTTGAAGGCAGCTTATGTTTCTCTGAAATCTCACTGTACTTTTCTGCATTAATGCTGCCATCACAGAAGTGTAAACGATCTTTACCAAGGGCACTGGCACACCCCCATACCATGACAGAGCCTGGTTTTTGGACTTGTTTTTGGTCCAGAGCACACAGCGTCCATTTATTTAAAAAAAGGTCTGGAATACTGATTGGTCTGACCACAATACACATTTCCACTGTGTGATGGTCCATCCCAGATGCCTCCAAGCCCAGAGAAGTCTATGCCGCTTCTGGACATGGTTAACTTAAGGCTTCTTTTTTGCACATTTTAAGTGGCATTTATGAATGCAACTCCGTATTGTAGTGCTTGATAAAGGTTTGATAAAGTAATCCCTTCCCCATGTGGTTCTATCAGCTATTGATGAATGACGGTTCTTGATGCAGTGCCATCTGAGGAATCGGAGATCATGCTTCTTCAGTTTAGGCTTGTGCCCTTGGCCTTTACAAACTGAAATTCCTCCAGATTCCATGAATTGTTTTATGATTTTATGCACTGTAGAGGGAGAAATATGTAAATCCCTAGCAATCTTTCTTTGAGGAACATTGTTTTTAAACATTTCAATAATTTTCTAACATATTTTTTGATAAACTGAAGATTCTCTACCCATCTTTACTCCTCAAAAGACTTGTGGATACTGTTTTTGTACCAAATCATGATTATAATCACCTGTTGACATTATCTGTTTGAAATCACATCATTAATTCATTTTTTACCTCATTACTAGCCCCAACTTTTTTTAAATGTGTTGCAGGCCTGAAATGTGTGATTATTAGCATATTAAATGAAGTTGACAAGAAAAAACATAAAAATATCTTGGGTTCTGCAATGAGATAAAGGTCAAAGGAAATGTAAGTAACTGCATATGTCCTTTTTTTTGCATTTTCTATACTGTCCCATTTTTTTATGATTTGGGGTTGTAAATTCAGGCTCCTGAAGGTGGCGCTGCATGAGGATGATCAGGCTATAAATACTTTCGAGGTGTATGCCAAGATTCATAGATTGAGAAGAGGCGGTACAGTGCAGCGAATGTCTTGTTTGATGTGTGGAAAATGGGTCGAATGATTAAATTTGGGTGTGCCAAAGGCCATAGTGTGAAGGAAGGAGCTGAATTTTCATGTGTATTGAAGCATACGGTCATAGAAATTAAAACAAATCCCAGTCTACAGGAAATTCTCATCAGAATTTGTGTAGGTATTACATGCTATTAGGTACATCTCAGTCATCGGTGACAATTTTCTTGTCCGGTAAGTATATTATGCAAATGGAAAATCCCCAAAATGATGTAACGTTAAATGTGGGCATATTATTAATAGGCTTACATTATATGAGCAAATCACACCTGCAAGAAAATAGAACACATTATGATATATATTTTATGTAAATAGATGCACATGGTCAATAGCACTACCTAGATAGGCTGTGACATTAAAAAGTGTTCAAATAGTAATAGGAGGCACAGTATGTGTGTTAAAGAGGCATTCTCTATCATTACACTACTAACTTAAACTGCTAACACAAGGCTAGCTGGGTCTAGAGCTGTGCCATATGACAATATATATCGCCTGACAATAAAATACGTCTATAATACGCGCTATCACATAATACAAGCTGTAGGGCAGTCTTTTTGTTGTTGGATGACATGTTAAGGCAACACAAACAAACATAACCTCTTTTATCATCATCACAAATATCATGTGCTAGAGATGCATCGATCAATCAGTTGGTGAACAGAATCGAACCTTTTTTAGTGTTATCAGCAAAGCAGTCTCATAACCGATTCTGTGCTGGGCAAGTTTAACTTGTGCAGTGCATGATGGTGACAGCGGCACAAACACAGCCACACATAAACAGCACATTGTTTGTACTAACTTTAATTCAGAATGCAGTTCATGTTTGTACAGCGCTGCAAGCATGGCTCAGCTGCTCGTGTGTTTGTTTACGAAACCACTGCTGACGCATGCTCATGATGAGAGAGTGCTAGATTACAGATGTATTTTGAGGTCTACTTAATAGTCAACTAAACAGTCCCTCTCTATATAGCGCACTACTAAAGAGGGAGTAGGGATACTAATGAGGAGGGATCTATTTCGGACACAGCCATGTCTTCAGCATGGAAGCTCTTAGAGCGTGCTATTTGCAATACATGCTTAGTGAAAATAAGTTGCGGAGGAACAACTCCAAGAACATTCAGAATAACGAATTTAATAAGACATTCTAAACATCATTACAATGCTAATTATGTGGAATTTAACAAAACGAACAAAGGCAAAAGCTAGTGGGAGAGCAGAGCCAGGCACAAATCAGCAGTCCCTGCTATCTTTCTTTTTCAATGAAGGGGTTTCCATTAAAAGAGAATCCGCAAGAAAATTGTAAATGGTGCATTTCTATTAAAAATATATATGTTACTATTTTAGGGTGGTACGGTGGTGCAATGGTTAGCAGCTCCGAAATCCTCGGTTTGATCCCGACTCTGGGCTCTGCCTGGGTGGAGTTTGCATGTTCTTCCCATGTTCATGTGGGTTTTCTCCAGGTACTCTGGTTTCCTCCCACATTCCAAAGGTTAATTGGTGCTTGCAAAGTGCCCCTTAGTGTGTGTGTGAGTGTACCCAGGGTTGGCGCCCTGTCTAGGGTTGTTCCTGCTTTGCGCCCTGTGTCGCCAGCTAGGCACCGGCTCTCCTGTGACTCTGACTAGGATAAGCAGATAAGACAATGAATGACATTTTACTATTTTATATTTAATTAACAATTTGCACAAAGTTTAAATAAAAGAAGAAATGTAATAAAATATGAGGAAGTACATTTTATTTGTTGAATGTACATAATTCTACATGTAATAAGAAATAGGTCTTTCATGTGGTCATTTTATTAAAAATATATATCTTTTTGAATTTACAGTAAATGTGCTCTATCATGATATGTATCGTTATCGGGATATGAAATTTTGGTCATATCGCACAGCCCTAGTTGGATCTACGGATTTATGCTGTTTACTAAAACATCTGTATGTTGCAGCAGAAATTTAAATTGATTAAATCAGGTGACATTGATCAGCCTTCAGTCTTTGGCTACAGTAGTGCTTGAAAGTTTGTGAACCATTTAGAATTTCCTATATTTCTGCATAAATATGACCTAAAACATCATCAGATTTTCACACAACTTCTAAAAGTAGATAAAGAGAACCCAGTTAAAGAAATGAGAAAAAATATTAGACTTGGTCATTTATGTATTGAGGAAAATAATCCAATATTGCATATTAGTGAGAGGCAAAAGTATGTGAACCTCTGCTTTCAGTATCTGGTGTGACCCCCCTGTGCAGCAATAACTGCAGCAAAACGTTTCCTGTAACTGTTGATCAGTCCTGCACACCGGCTTGGAGGAATTTTAGCCCATTCCTCTGTACAGAACAGCTTCAGCTCTGGGATGTTGGTGGGTTTCCTCACATTAACTGCTTGCTTCAGGTCCTTCCACAACATTTCCATTGGATTGAGGTCAGGACTTTGACTTGGCCATTCCAAAACGAGAACTTTATTCTTCTTTAACCATTCTTAGGTAAAACGATTTGTGTGCTTAGGGTTGTTGTCTTGCTGCATGACCCACCTTCTCTTGAGATTCAATTCATGGACAGATGTCCTGACATTATCCTTTAGAATTCTCTGACAAACTTCAGAATTCATTGTTCCACCAGTGATGACAAGCCGTCCTGGCTCAGATGCAGCAAAACCTTTTCCAGCCTGATGAGCATCGACAACTCTTTATCTGAGCTCCTCAGAAATCTCCTTTGTTCGTGTCATGATACACTTCCACAAACGTGTTGTGAAGAGCAGACTTTGATAGATCCCTGTTCTTTAAATAAAACAGGGTGCCCACTCACACCTGATTGTCATCCCATTGATTGAAACACCTGACTCTAATTTCATCTTCAAATTAACTGATAATCCGAAAGGTTCACATACTTTTGCCACTCACTAATATGTAACATTGGATTATTTTCCTCAATCAATAAATGACCAAGTATAATATTTTTGTCTCATTTGTTTAACTGGGTTCTCTTTATCTACTTTTAGGTCATAATTATGTAGAAATATCGAAAATTCTAAAGGGTTCACAAACTTTCAAGCATCACTGTATGTTAGCAACAGAGATTAGAACTCCAGTACAACTCTGCTTCTGATAAGTAGTGTTTAATTATTATTTCCCCCTCTATGCAGTGCTTGGCAGCACATTTACTTATAAATAAATCGTTTTGTTATTGTCTATTATATTCATAAAATAATTCATAAAGGCTGACCTGCATTAAAGAACCATTTTGCCCTCTAGCCCTGTCTCTCTCTCAATGTCTGTCTCGCACGCACGCACACGCACACACACACACACACACACACACACACACACACACACACAGTGGATTATGTGTCTGTTTATCATACAGCTCTGTGTTCAACTCCTGTTTACAGGTTCTCCCTAACAACCTTTATAACATAAATTAAAACCATGACCTGCACTAAATTAGGTTTCTCTCTCTCTCTCTCTCTCTCTCTCTCTCTCTCTCTCACACACACACACACACACACACACACACACACACACACACACACACGGGATTACCTGTGCATTTTTATTATACAGTTCGCTTATTTACAGTTTCAACAACAACTTTGACAAATATTTTATGACTACATTAAAGACCATTTGTTAATCACATTATTTTGGCATATGAGCAAAAAATTGTAAAAAAAAAAAAAAAATAAAAATAAAAAACAAATATAGCAAAGATAATAATAATATCAATTACTTCTCCAGTAATCTTTATGTCAATGGAAAGTCCCAATAAAGTTGAGATTAACAGTGTGTGTGTGTGTGGGTGTGTGTGTGTGTGTGTGTGTGTGTGTGGATTATACAGCTGTTATATCAAGCATACACTTTGCTGAAAAAGCAAACATGCCAAAAGAGATGCTTTAGGTTACTCAGGTTCAGGTTAGGACTCCCCACAGTAAATGACAGAAGGGCAAACTTGTGTTTGTGTGTGTGTGTGTGTGTGTGTGTGTGTGTGTGTGTGTGTGTGTGTGTGGTTCGATGGTGGAGGATGGCCTTTAACTTAATACTGTGTGTTAGCTGCTTTATGTACTACACATCACTGCCAAAGTGACTTTGAAATATCAGAGCTGGTGTATTTTTAAGGTCACACCATGTTAGCACAGGAGCTTTCATTTCATGACCATGAAAATAAAAACTAATCTAAAAAAAACTATATTCCCAAACACATTAGCAATAGGCTGACTTTACAGTATATACACAAATCCCACTTGCTAGAAAATAGATCCCATTATGTTCTATATGTCAGCTCAGCTTTTGGTTTCCGGTTTATAGGTCTCATTTAAGTCAACAGAGGCCTCATCTTGTACGACCTGAAATAGCTTCCTGGGGGGACAGCCAAGTTGGCCAATGAGTAAATGGACTCATGTAATAACAGCTGTTCTCAAAATGGCATACTTGTATAATATACTGTGCACCATGTACCATTATTCATCCGCTTTCTGATACACTTAATCATGGACAGGGTCGTGGTAGAGCCGGTGCCTAGGCGAGAACATCCCTAAACAGGACGCCAATCCATCTTAGGGCACACACACACTCATACAACGCTCCCACACTAAGGGCACTTTAGCATAATCAATTAACCTAAAGCATGTCTTTGGACTGTGGGAGGAAACCAGAGCACTGGTTAAACACCAAGTAAACCCACATGGACACGGGGAAAACATGCAAACCCCACACAGAAAGGATCCAGAATGCTCCACCTGGCTCCACCCAGAACCTTCTCACTGTGAGGCGACAGTGCTACCCACCGAGCCAACATGCTGCCCTGATGTACCAATATCCACTGTATAATACATACTAGTCTTTGTGGTAGTCGTATATAGTAGTACAGTGCATATGTATTTTTATTTTTGTATGTATTTTTGTACATTTTAGAGACACCAACTGATCTGAAGATAATATTAAATATAACCTGGTTTATAGTTTATTCCACAAGTCTTGTTAGCTGAGCTGAATGAGATCAAAGTTGGATGACATAGGAACTGGATGTCCCCATTTCCTTCCTGGCTGCAGTTTTGAACCTTATATTTTGTAAAGAAAATAGCTTTGGAACATAATTTTTAGTATATATGGTATGTCATTCTGGAGAATGCTCTCAGAATCCTCTGTACTGGCTCTCTCAAACTCATCACCGTCACAGCAGACAATATTTAGTATTGTGATTACGTTTTCAACCATCATGTGCCACAATATTATGTAGGCCATTTGGAACCATTCAGAACTCCCATCACACACTCTGGCACAAAGATGTGATTCTATATACACTATATAGACAAAGGTTTGTGGACACCCCTTCTAATGATTGAACTCTGCCATTTCAGCAACACTCACCTGTAACACATTCATAATATGTAGCATACATTTCTGGATTCTCCATAGGTAAACCGCAGCAGTAGAATGGGTTGTACTGAATATCCCAGTGACACTTGATGTGACACATTTCTCTTCCAACCAGTCAGTTCACCAACTTTGCTGCCCTGCTGATCCTTAAACAAAGTCCATAGAGAATTGGTTTGCCAACTTTGATTGAGATCTTGGCCGGCTTGCACAGAACCTTGACCTCAATTTCATCAGACACCTTGAAAACAGACTGGAATGCTAAAAGTGAGCCAGGACTTATTGTCTAACATCAGAAGCTGACCTCAGAGTCATGTTCTAAAATATAGTGGAAAGCCCACTTAGAAGAACAAAGGCTGTTGTAGCCGCAAAGGTGGGGGGCAAGCTCCATACCAATGTTTTGGATGAAATTTTTTAATGTCCAAAAGTGTATCTATGGAGTGTATTTGCTATGCCTCAGTAAATTAAAGAATGAATTCTCACTGGTCACACCATGTTTGTATTTTCAGGGGAAAAGGTATTACCTGTATTCAGACTGGAAATGCTCTATGCTCTAGGTTAATGACAATCATGATACATAAGGATATCAACAATATCAACAGTATCAGATCTGATACAGGCTTATAAGAAACATAATGGACCCTTGTTTATGTAACTATACAAAAGTCAGGAACCACCCTTCCAGTTGTTTTTATTTTCAGCCAAAATGGGCATCACATTCATGTTCTTGATTTGTCAGTGTCAAAAAAAAGCAGGAAGCAAATTTAACAGATCATACAAAAGCCAGCATTAAGCATAACACCAAATATATTAGTATTTCAGTTGCCAATTATTTACTTTTTTCGACCCTATTGCCACCTTCACTCTTCCATTCTAGCAATCATACAGCCGCTGTGTTAAAAGCATTCCCAAAGGTGTCGCCAAAATCATTACGCTAGAAGGACACATTGACCTTTACTGAAGCAACTACCCAAACACTTTACCCATTAACTGCTTTGTTGTTTTATTCCCGTGTGCATCTGAAATGGCTAAAGGAGATATTTTGATGAGCTTACATAAAAGTCAAAGAAAACATGAAAAGAGGTTTTCAAAACTGGAGTTCAAAAATATTAAACTCCACCTTTGCTTTAACATGAAAAATCCATGTGTTTCTATTGATCCTTTGATTAAACACTATGAGACTGAAAGATGTAAGATGTAGCTGTCAAGAAGTTGTTACTAAGAAAAATATAATAAGTATATAAGAAGAAAGAAGAAAAAAGTAGAAAATTTGCATGTAAGATGATGAAGAAGGTTTTAAAGACTGAGGATATCTGTATAAATATCAGAATGCGATATGAAGCAATGAATATATATAATATATAATGGTACCAAGCATTGTGGAGAATGAGTGCAAGATGGGGATGTATAACATCATCTGGAGTTGGTGGTTTGTTTTTGATTGAAGGTATCATGAATCAGTTTTAATACACCATGCAGTGCTCTCTTGAAAATGATTCTGAAAAACATGTTTCTACCACAAGATAATGATCTCAAGTACACCGCTGAGGCTACAGTGGTGCTTGAAAGTTAGTGAACCCTTTAGGATTTTCTATATTTCTGCATAAATATGACGATTTTTTACACAAGTTATAAAAGTAGATTAAGAGAACCCAGTTAAACAAACGAGACAAAAATATTATACTTGGTCATTTATTTATTGAAGAAAATGATGCAACGTTACATATTAGTGAGTGGCAAAAGTATGTGAACCTCTACGATTAGCAGTTAATTTGAAGGTGAAATTAGAGTGTTTTCTATCAATGGGATGACAGTCAGGTGTGAGTGGGCACCCTGTTTTATTTAAAGAACAGGGATCTATCAAAATCTGCTCTTCACAACACATGTTTGTGGAAGTGTATCATGGCACAAACAAAGGAGATTTCTGAGTTTGGACTCCACCAATCCACAGTCAGACAGATTGTGTACAAATGGAGGACATTCAAGAATACTGTTACCCTCCCCAGGAGTGGTCGACCAACAAAGATCACTCCAAAAGCAAGGCGTGTAATAGTTGGCGAGGTCACAAAGGACCCCAGGGTAACTTCTAAGCAACTGAAGCCCTCTCTCACATTGGCTAATGTTAATGTTCATGAGTCCACCATCAGGACAACACTGGACAACAATGGTGTGCATGGCAGGGTTGCAGGGAGAAAGCCACCGCTCTCCAAAAAGAACACTGCTGTTCGTCTGCAGTTTGCTAAAGATCACGTGGACAAGCCAGAAGGCTATTGGAAGAATGTTTTGGAGCCAGGACGGCTTGCCATCATTGATGGAACAATGAATTCTGAATTATATCAGAGAATTCTGAAGGAAAATGTCAGGACATCTGTCCATGAACTGAATCTCAAGAGAAGGTGGGTCATGCAGCAAGACAACGACCCTAAGCACACAAGTCGTTCTACCAAAGAATGGTTAAAGAAGAATAAAGTTAATGTTTTGGAATGGCCAAGTCAAAGTTGTGGAAGGACCTGAAGTGAGCAGTTAATGTGAGGAAACCCACCCAAACATCCCAGAGCTGAAGCTGTTCTGTAGGAGGAATGGGCTTCTAAAATTACTCCAAGTGGTGTGGCAGGAATGATAAACAGTTTACCAGAAATGTTTAGCTGCAGTTATTGCTGCCACAGGGGCGGTCACACAGATACTGAAAGCAGAGGTTCACATACTTTTGCCACTCACTAATATGTAATATTGGATCATTTTCCTCAATCAATAAATGACCAAGCATAATATTTTTGTGTCATTTGTTTAACTGGGTTCTCTTTATCTACTTTTGGGACTTGTGTGAAAATCTGAAGATGTTTTGTGTCCTTTTTATGCTGAAATATAGAAACTTCTAAAGGGCTCAAAAACTTTCAAGCACCACTGTAAGTACTATACAAACAAAGAAGCTGCTTGTGATCTCAAAACAATGGACTGCTCAGAGCACAGACCTGAACATTGCTGAATGTGTTTGGGAGTACTTTGATTGTGAGAAGCGAACAATAGAATCTTACCTAGCCACTAGGGACACACATGCCAAACAGGGAGGGTTGTGTCAGGAAGGATATACAGCATGAAACCTGTGTCAAATCAAAATATGCAGATAATAAATCAGATGGCACTCGGTAACTATTGCAGAAGGGATGAGAGTCACCTAGAGGCATTTGGTGTGGCATACGGACAGAGGAGACTTGGTGGTGGAATGAGGAAGCACAGGAAAGTGTAAGGAGGATAAAGTTGGTGAAAAAGTACTGGGGCGGTCAGAGTTGAAGAAATGAGATATAAGGAGATACAGCATAAGGGTGAAGAGAGATTTAGTAAAGGCTAAGGAAAAGGCGTGTGACAAGCTGTAAAAAAAACAGAACTGGTGTCCAATTTCATAGGAAGGAAAAAAGTCATACCAGCCACATAATGAAGTTATGGGAAAAAGTAGTGGAAGCTCTTAGGAGAGGTGATGAACTATGAGCAGCAATATGGTCTAACGAAGGGAAAGAGCACTACAGATGCAATGTGTGCTGTTAGAGTGTTCATGTAGGATAGGGGTTTGGCAAAATATAGATACGGCAATATAAAGTATCGTTTTCTTTTGTGATAGTTATTGATACACTGGTGCCAAATACAGATTCCAATTTGACATAACAGAAGCAATAATTATTAACTACACTTGATGGCGCTAATGGTAGCGCTAATGAATAGCGTAGACCTGTGGTAAATAGAAAGAAGCTCACAGGGGAGAGATGTAGTGCTCCTCTGTGCAATTGCTGCACAGAGAAGTACACTCACTTCTGAGCACATTGATTAGATGCTGTTCCTGAAGTAGAACATGCATATTTGAAGATGAATTGAAACGTGTCCAGGTTACATAAAACAAGTTGGTAAACACTGTCTTCTTAGGTTTGCACAAAACAGGCTGGTTATGCTTGTTAAGCATTGAAATGTGTATTTTTTTTGTTTCGTTTGTTTAATTGAATTACCGTATTTTCCGGACCCCAGAACTGTTCTGCTTGCTGGCAGGTATCTGTTTTACTTTGGAACGATGACACACACAGAAATGGACAAATTGCAGTCAGTGTATGTGTGATAATGTTGTACATTGTTTCATATTGGTTGTGGAATTCAGTGAAACTGACATCAATTAATACATGATTCCTGCTATTTGCAAATTTATAAGTATTCTATCTTCAGTTACAAAGATATCGTGATGTATCGTATGGGACTGTCTTACAATATATCCAGCAACGCAGAATCACAATATGGTGATATCATCATTATCGTGGGCAATGTATTGTGATAATATCGTATTGTGAGGTGCCCTGTGATTCCCACCCCTAATATAGGAGCTGCACTGTGTGTCTGTGGACCTAGACAAAGCTTATGACAGGGTGCAGAAAGTGGGGTTGCGGTATTGTATGAGAAGTATGTGAGGGTGGTGAAGGATAAGTATGAGGATTGTGACAGCAGTGAGAGGTGTGGTGGGAACAATGGACAGGTTCAAGTTAAAGATGGGATTGCATCAAGGGCTGTCTCTGATTGTCTTTCTTATTTGCAATAGTGATGGACAAGTTTATGGACGAGATCAGACAGGAGTCTGGTAACGTTCACAGATGACACTGTGATCTATAGAGTATGGAGCAGGTTGTGATGAGCCTGGAGAGGTTTAGGTACACACTGGAAGTCAGTAGGAGAAAGACAGTACATTTGCATGAATGACAGGGAGGGTGGCAGAACAGTGTGGTTGCAAGGAGTAGAATCTTTAAAGCTGGATGAGTTTAATACTTAGGCTCGGGTGTATCTCCAAAGGAATGGAAAGCGCAGTAGAGCAGTGAAGAAGAGACTACAGGCCGGGTGGTGTTGGTGGCAAAAAGTGGCAGGAATGATTTACAATAAAATTATATCTGATAAGAGTGAAAGGGAAGGTTTACAAAACAGAAGTGAGACCAGCTATGTAGTATGGCTTGGTAATACCTCCACAAGCACAAATAACAGCTGTGATTCGGTCTGGACATGTTTCTGGATGTGGGCGACATCAGTGGTCACTTTTGCCCTGAACTTCTTACTCTTTGTTACAAGTAGTCCCACAGATTTTCAAGAGGATTCACATCTGGGGATTTTGCATGCCAGTCCAGATGTGTGACTGCTCATTAATGTTCAACATGCCAAATGAATGCGAGAATTGTCATCTTGGAATAGAGGAATAGGAATGTTATGTTCCTTGATACAATAATGAACAACAGCCAAAACTTGGTTGTCCAGCAGATCAATGTGGGCATGGCGGTTCAAATTTACGGTCACCTCAGCCAAAGGACCACTTTTCGGGTAATTAAAACACCGACCAACATTACAGAACCTCCTCCTGCTGGAACCACACCTTGCACAGTCCTCATTGAAAACTTCATGAGGTATTTGATGAGTTCAACACCCAGCAATATTGACATACAGACAGAAATTAGATTCATCTGACCAGATAACACATTTCCAGTCATTAACAGTGCCATTTTTTTGTCTTTTTTCACCCACTATAACCAGGAAACTTTGTTAGCAGAAGTGAGCAAAGGCTTCTTGTATGCTCCATGTGTTCATGGTATGCAGTTCCCTGCAGAGTGTTCTTTCAGAAATTGGTTGTGAAGAACATGCTTTGACTCCTAGAAGCAAGTCTTGCCTGGAAGCAAAGAAATTTTTATTCACAAGCCGTGAAACACACTAGCGATTCCTGTCTGTCTGTTTCATCTTCCCACAGTTCTGATGAGAATTTAGCATAGACTGAGATTTTTGCCACTGCTGGTGACTGTACATTTCAATACACCTGGAAATTCATCCTTCACACTATGACCTTTGGCATGCCCAAATGAAATCACTCATTTCAATCATAAACGTCTGCTTTGCAACCCATTTCCCACACATCAAACGAGACATTCACTGCACTGTACTACCTCTTCTCAATCTATAAATTCTGTGGCACACCACACAAGTATTTATAGCCAGATAATCCTCATGCAACACCACCTGCAGGAACCTGAAGTTACTTCCACCTTAAACAATCATAACAAATGTTTTGGTCCGGCGAGCTTATATTTATGGTGTCTACAAGTTTTACAGCCCACCTTTCATATCTGTGGATACTGTATCATAAAAACCAATTACGGAATGTCCCAGGAAGCAAAACATGAACTTGCAAATGTGCCAAGCACTACAATAAATCTACATGAATGAAGTGATGTATAAACATCAACAATCCCACAATCATCATGAGGACTGTGGTTAGGCTAGTGGTTAAGGTACTGGACTTTGGACCAAAAGGTCCAGGGTTCAAATCCCACCTCCGCCAAGCTGCCACTGTTGGGTCCTTGAGCAAGACCCTTAACCCACAATTGCTTGGATTGTAAGATTGTACCAATTGTAAGTCGCTCTGGATAAGGGCGTCTGCTAAATGCTGTAAATGTAAATGTAAATCATCACATTCTCATGGACATCTTTCTTGTTATTGTTCCCAATTATATTATACATAATCTAGATATGATTTAATGTATACAAGAGGATGTGTGTACGTTATATGCAAATATTATACCATTTTTTGTGGTACTTTAGCATCTGTTGATTTTGGTATCACCGGGGCATGCTGGAATCACTCCCCTGCAGATATGGAGGTCTAACCTTACTCCAGTCTTGAACCTTGAGGATCAATTTCTCCTTGATAGACTGCAGATCCTTGACCAGGATAAAGCGGTTACTTCAGATGAATGAAGTAGATCTCGATATGGTATATTTTCTATAGCATGCAGCAATAGAGCTCAGTATTTTTAGATCCAATCATCATGAGCTCCACAAGATCTAGTGTAATACCAGTATGCCGCAAATGGGGTGAAGAATGCATGCCTCCACCTCTAATGACAGGACATGATTTAAGAAACGGCAGAATCATTCCCTCTTCATTTTTTATTCACGCTGAACGCTCTGGCCAGGATATTACCCATGATATGAGAAAAAGACATTTACAGGCATACAATAACTACTCACTGATTCTCCAAAGAAGAGATAGCATATCACTTGCTGGGTGCCGAGCCCAGTCAATGCTATCACCCTGCTTTTGTTGTAGCACGTGCCACCATAATATCATGAGCAAGTAACTAAAATGTTACACTTTATGCAGATGCAGAGGTATTAAAAAAAACACCATAACCACCAAAGTAAATATTAATAAGCTGTATGTCACTAATGGCAGCACGGTGGCTCAGTCGGTAGTACTGAGCAAGAAGGTTCTGGGTTTGATCCCAGGTGGAGCAGTCTTGGTCCTTTCTGTGTGGACCATGTCCTCCGTGTCGGTTTACTCCAGTTTTCTCTCACAGTCCAAAGACATGCATTAGGTTAATTGATTATGCTGAATTGGCCGTATTGTGTGAGTGTGTGCGCCCTACGATGGATGGGCACCATGTCTAAGTTTGTTCCTGCCTTGTGCCCTATGCCACCAGTTAAGCACCGACTCTCCCGTGACCCTGTTCAGGATTAAGAGGATTAGAAAGTGAATGAATGCATGACTGCCTGTCGTTATTACTGAGCTTAATAGACTGTTTATATACTGATCCTTGTAGCTGTCACACGATATATCAATGTCTCACAGCTTACTGCTACACTATTGTGCATGTTGTTTACACTATTGTTATTGTCTGGCTACTCTGTTCTCGGCATTCTTTTGGGTTCAATAGTAATGACGCTACACAGCTGAACAGCGTCATTACTATTGCCCAGGCATCTATTATTTAGCCTTTCATTCATCTTTTCTATACCATACTGTCTAATACAGAGTAGCAGAGAACAGTCTGGTCTACTACTGATGGTGTATTGCCTGACGTGTCTGATACTATTTCTATGGACATGGTAATGTATATTGTTTCATGTGCCTTGAGACTGAGCCACTATTGTACATGTACTTACACTGCTTTGTTATGAAACTCTTTGAAAGGTGCAATGCAAATCAAATCCCGTAGAGGTTAGTTTTTTTTCCACTATTTAACCACACTTTTTACCTGGTCAGGGTCATAGGAGATCCAATATCTGTCCACAGTGCACAGGTGTAAATGTGTCCTGGATGGGATGCAAGTCCATTGTAAGTTGTGGCACCAGGGGATGATGACCAGCCTCCCCTATCTCAGACACAGCCAATCATGTCTTCATGCAATGCCTATCCTGGCCTGGCACATTGCAGTGATGGACTAGCATAGTAGACTGCTGCTCCACCCGAGCACATGCATGGAGTTTTGCTGCATGAATACAGAGTTCATAACCAGGTTGCCAGATTAACCTGCCTCATAACTTTGTTACCTAGCTGACTAAATAGCAGGTGTGATGGCCACTGTATTACAAAGTGCAGCACACTGAGTAGAAATAACTGAATCCAAGGTATAACCATGTAATGTCTTCACTAGTCAGCTTTTCAAATAAAACCAAAACAAGACAATCGCATTTTAGGACTCCTAACATTGGACAGCATAAGACACAACTAGAGTACAAATTTGAAAATAAACAAATCAACAATTCCAATCATGGCTAAATTTACTGCCTATGGCCCCTGTAAATGAAACCTTTCTGAACTTTTGAACCAAGAACCAAACACACCTGACAGAGGGAACAGAGAGAAATGCATGTTCCAGTTTCCCAAGTAACTATTATGGGGCACCAGTGTTTAACCGTGCTGACCTTTTTTTAAAATTAAAAACAAAAAACAGGACACTAAAGGGCAGGAGGGCAGCACAGGGAAACCAGATGGCCAGGGTCAATAGGAGGGTGGGAGGTTGGGGCCTGGGGCGATTCATAAGTAAACCATGAACTTTACTACATAAACATTTAGTCTATCAGTGCTCTGCTGTGATCAAATTAACATTCGATCCTTGATGTTCATGGTCAAATATGGCCAGGTCCCCAAAAAGTGTTATAAAGCATTTTAAAAACAAATGTTATCATGAACACTTCCCTAGTGATTATCACAAAATTTGCACTTTCCTTTTAATTCAATTCATTTTCTGTGACGAGTCAGCCTTTATCTACCACAAGCTTAATCACATTTTAATCACATTTCTTTTCTATGGCCAGTTATCGTTAATTTTGTGTATTTATATGCATTGTCTGGAGAAAGTCATGAAGCCTTATGTCAATCAGATGCAATGGGAAACCCTCAGGGTTACTCAACTGTACTGAGTTTTTACTCTATACTGACTCATTATATGGATTTTTTTTAAATCACACTCCTCCTTGTTGTATGTAGTCTGTCTATTTATTGGAACAGTCATGTTGGTAAGTTGTACCTGGAAGCAAAGAGAGAACGGTTGAGACTGCAGATGCAATTAGAACTTTTCTTTCCAGGAAAGAAAGGCAGGTAATAAAGCCAAGCTAGCCCTCTCATTGGTTAGCGCTCTTCAGGGAGCTGCAAGAAGGCCTTAAAGTGTGTGTCAACAGAATTAAGAAATGACAGCTGTATCAAACAATCAGATTTTGATTGCTAATGGTTGAGCTCACCTTTAAGGAGGAAAAAAATCAGTCACGAACTGGGGACCGGGAGTAATGCCCGATCAATTTGGCGCATACTGATACGGACTTAAGCAGAATGCGAATGATTACAGTGTTGGCTTGTTTAAGTACTTGCATTAAAATTGATTATATTGAATTTGCTTGGATATTTTAAGTGAAAGGTGAAATATTTCTGGGTCTAATTTAATGTTTGAAAATACTATTTTTTTGTTTCTGTTCTTGGTGCTGGAATAGGAAGGGCTGAGATATTTTGTGTTGAGTGTGTGTGATGGCTTTGAATCTGTTCCAGGTGCCGATTGTTTTTACATCCTGTGAATTTGCAATTTTAAAAAGCAGGACTGCTGGTATGTCTAACACTCACTGGCTATGTTAAATGTATACACCTGCACATACACTTAGTTTATTTGTTTGTTTTTAGTGTTTATGCACCAAACTGAAAGTCTAGCTTTAATAGTCACAGTTCACCACTGGTGCACTGACAGAAACCACAGTTACAAAAGAGAAAAACACCAAATTGACCAAAACTGAACAAAACAGAAAAGAACTGTTAATAAGATTAATAACAAATAACAAATACCTTCATAGCATATGGTCACATAGTTTTATTCCTTACCACTGAGTTTTTCACTGTGCTTACAAAATAAATTTCCCAAAAAATATGATTATCCTTTAGCACCTTTTACATAACATTGTTTCTTTTCATGGTCTTTGGAAAAAGAAAACAAAAAATTGATTTGCCATAAAATATCCACCTTTTCACTAATCTTCCTGATGTTCCTAGGTACACTACACAACATGCAAAACTGCCTCTTCCTGTCGTTAGGCTGCGGCACTTTACACACTCAAGGGTAACGAGTGCTAAGCAGTTTGACCAGTGGTTGTGTGTCAGCCATGTACAAAACTGACCAATTGACTGTGTAAATGTCGGACCTGAAGACAAAGCAATGCAAAGATGCACACACACAAACCAATCATCAATATAAAAGTAATGCCAAATCCTGAATAATTTTGGAAATTTAGAACTCCTGAACAGATACATTTTTGGGTCTGACAAAAAGGAAATATCCAGAAAAAGGGAACATACAGTCACCCTAGTGTAACAGAGATCTGGTATTGCTTTTAAACTAGTGATCAGTACACCACAAAAAAGCAAGGACTGATAAAAAATAAATCCTTGGAGTATGTCCTTCCTATCTGATAATCTATAAAGCTAGAAGGAAACTTATGTTCCTCAGAATACCCAAGGGCCACAGCAGGTCAACATTCAGGACACAGTGTGAGAGAGCTTCTGTGATTGGTTCAAAGCAGTCCTTCTGATTGCAATGTAACGAGAAACATACCCGAGGCTTTACTTTCCACCTCATTTGATGTCCTTCCTTGGAAAACTCTAGACTGGCCTTTTTCAGCTACAGTTCCCTCCACAGCTATTGGCACCCAATGAAAAGTGTATATATGATTCACAATTAAATGATGAAAATTACAGACCTCTGTCATCTTTCTTAGTAGGAGAACTTGCACAATCAGTGGCTGACTAAATACTTTTTTGCCCCACTGTATGTATATATATATATATATATATATATATATATATATATTATATATAGATATATATATATATATATATATATATATATTATTATATATAAACTGTTTATCGGCTTTTGTACAACCTTCATACATCTTAACATCTTATAAGGTTGGAGAATACAGAGAAGGGAATTTTGAGACCATTCCTCTTTACAGAATCTCTCCAGAGTGGCTGGGGTGCTGCTCCTCTTTAGCTCAGCCCACAGAGTTTCTATGGGGTTTAGACCAGTACACACTGAGATGGCCCATGACAGAAGCTTTACTTTGTGTTGAATCATTATTGTGTTGATCTGGACATATGTTTTTGAATCACTGTCATGCTGGAAGATCCAATGACGACCCATTTTTAGTTTCTTAGTTTAGTAAAAGCATCCTACAACATTATAGACCCTCAATCATACTTAACAGTGGGCATTAGGTTATTTTCAGTGTAGTCATCCTTCTCTTTACATCAAACCCCTCTTGAGTGTTTGTTGCCAAAACAATCTAGTTTAGCTTTGCACCAAAATACACTTGGTTCTCTGTCCAGGCAAGTTTATCACGGTTCCAGTTGATTGGTACTTTTTAAATACTGAATTTCTTGTAGTAGGGGTGGGCAATATGACAATATTTTAATGTATCGTGATACATTTTGTTATCATGATCAAAAATATGCTTTTCTGAGCATATCAAGGTTATTGTCAGTGCTTAAAGAAGACTCACAAACTGCATGTTTCATTGTAAAGAGTGTATCATTTGTCCTGTTTAATTGGATGAAGTGCAGCACATTTTCAATATAAATCACATTACTAAGTATGGGATAATATTTCAATAGTAGTTTTTTTAAGAATCTGTTGCTACTGATGCATTTGTCTGCAATCACATGTATGATGATAAATATTGTGTACCATGAAATATCTTTAAATATTGTGATATAATATTTTTATATCGCCCACCCCTATTCCTGTAGATAAACTGTAGATTTTCAGCCAACTAGCTATTTTATAGCCATTCCCTGACTAATGACGGTAGCCATAATTTGAATTATGTGTTCTCGTGTCTTTCCCATGTTGAGGAATGACTATGAGAATTTTCCCCAGTGAAACAGGAAGTTGTGGCTTACTGCTTGAAAGAGCCACTCTAATCAACTAATCAAATTATTGTTTCTTGATGATGGATTTCTTTTCTCGGACTAACTGTACTTAAATTAGCTTAATCTACCTTTTTTCAGTGTGATATTACGCTAATTCACACAAAAAAAGGTAATTTCTTATAACCATTTTTACTCCTCCCCACCAGGGACGCCAATGCTTGTGGAGGACCATACCTATTAACAGTTTTTGGGCATTCTCCTCTACAAGGCATCTCAAAATAAAGATTTTCTCTACTATGATGTCAATTTCTGTTGCCCCAAGAAATGATAAGTTTAACTTTTAAACAGTGTCTGCCTCATGTGGTACACAGGACCGGACTTGAGCTCCGTATGTAGCATCGGGCAAGCAGATGTGCTCCGGATCACACACTTGAGCAACCTAAAAGTGGCCTTAGGCTTTAAGGAACAGATGACATGCAAGGAGCACTGGACTCAACCAGTAGGTTAGTCAGGCTCATATGTACATCCAGGCTACACAACCGTTTCTTGGCTGTCAGTGGAATAATCATATCGCCTTATAAATGGGAAGAATGCAAATAAAAGCTTTGCCTGCACAATGGAACTTCTTCCTCCACCCTCCTGGACATGACCATAGAGGTAATGAGGATTAGCATCCAAATCGTGTTCTATTCAGTACCCTCTGGCCACACATACTCTCAAAGTCTAATGCTAAATACAATTTGAAAATATGTGGGCACACAAACACACACACAGCATCCCACACACCTCTCTCTCTCTCTCTCTCTCTCTCTCTCTCTCTCTGTCTCTCTGTCTCTCTATCCATTGTGCCGCCCACAGAAAGAGTAGGGCAAGCAGAGTCACAGCAGCTGCACTAATGCTTGGCATGGCTAAAAGCATGGCCTGTGGACTGGAATATATTTCAAGATCCAGGGTCCAATGAGCCATGCTTTATGCTCTCCAGTGAGCCACCTGTGTGTGCCATCTGTGCCTGGGAGATCCACATCAAATGGCCTATCATTGTACTATATTATTACTGTAACTCGCTGTTAACTTACAGTATAGCTGCCATGTCTGCAGGCCACAATGCCCACACGCATTCCTTACGAACATGGCACTGGCATAACCAGTACATTAGTAATACATAGATCTGACCTACAGTAAATAACCATAGCACAGAATCTTAAACTGTATACTACAGCAATGAAAACAGACACGAGGGGCACTAACCAGCAGCACACAGCATGACTGGCCATGTCTGAGTGAGGAGAGACCAGACACTGCCCTGCGACAATGACCCCTACCCAGCCCTGCCAGGGATGAATTCTGGGATAGACACTCCCAAACATCGTACTGTGGCTAAAAATGCGGGAGGTTGATGAGTAAAAAGTGCATTTATTCATTCATTTTCATATCCATTGAATCTCATTCATGGGCAGCACAGTAGTGCAAGCGGTTAGTGCGGTCACCTCAGCGCTCCAGAGATCCCAGTATCGATCTTGACCTTGGACTCCGTCTGTATGGAGTCTGCGAGTCCTCCCCATGTCCATGTGGGTGTACTGGCCTAGTATGCGTTGTCTGACTAGTATCGATGTAATCTTGCTCCTGTCATGAATAGACATTGATGCTGGTGCGACGTTAAATAAAACTAATAAACAAACAAAGTTTATTCATGGAAACAGGGAACCTGGCATCACAGGGTACAGGTGAGAACCAGCTGTAGATAGATCATCAATCCATCGCAAGGACACACGCACGTAGTGACACTTCACAGATGCCACTTGACCTAACGCAAGAGGAATGTGGGAGGAAAACCACACTGACATGGGGAGAAAATGCAGCCTCCACTCCAGATGGAGTCCCTTCCAGAAGTCCTAGAGCTGTGAGGCGACAATGCTCACCACTGCGCCTCTGAACAGTTCACAATCGTTCACAACTACAAAGCATGGAAGTATGTGGTGTTCAGACTGGATTAAAACTGACAGGTACCTGCTAAATATTTTCTTTTTCAGCCTTGAATTTATAATCTCTGCTTCTATCAACCAATTCCACCTGACGGCACATACTCAGAGTGTCATGCTCTCTCTCTCTCTCTCTCTGTATATCTCTGAACCTCCACGCTATCGATTAATACACACATCTTGGTTGTAAAACACATCATATGTTTGCGCACAGAGACTCAGCTCAGACCTTTGGTACCACTGCATTTAGATCCGCCTGTGTTGGTTAATGACATGGACTACTCGTCGAAGAATCGCTTCTTTTTGAACGACTCTTCTAAGTGAGTCGGGGAAATGAATCGCATGTAGAAAATCTCCCCCACACATGCGATGTTGGTAAGATATAAAGTGAATTCGTTTGACACACGTTCATTCGTGTGAATTCCTTCGATAGAAAGCGTAAAATGTTCTTTCCTTATCTAACGCTTCAAGACATGTTTGCGTGAATGGTGAATCAAGCGTGTTTAGATTCACTTAAAGTGACACAGGAATCTTGAGCACATCACAGAGGAAAGGGAGAAGAAACCCGGTCTGCCTAAACTTAAGCACCCTTCACATACGAACATAAACAGCTGATCATTCCAACACAGGTCTAAATGCTTCAACTTACCGTTTGTTGGCAGCACAGTGGCCGGAGGATGTGCTCGTGGTGCCGTGGAAGGAGGACGGCCAGGACATGCGGGACTTCTTGAGTCCGGGCCGGTCGCTGGTGTCCATGGCGTCGGCGCGCTCTATGTGCGGGTGGTGGTGGCGGTCCGTATCGGAGTAACCGCGGTGTTTGATCCGGATCGGAGTCCGCGGTTGTCTCCACAGGTGCTGAGGAGGCTTTAGAGTCGCCTGTCCTTCCCGAGGCACCGGCAGGGAGAGAGACAGGCTCTTCTTCGAGCACTGTGGCGCTTCCATCATAGTGCAAATCAAAAGAGCTGTCCAAATAAAACCTATTAACAAAAAACTTTATGTGCTTTATGGCTATATATTCTCGCGTGTCAAAAAACAAGACCGTTTCTGGTCCATGGCTGGCTCTTTTCCATGTTGGGCAGTGATACAGTTTATTAAGTAACTAAGGTCCAAGGCAAGATGAAATTCTGTGCTTTTTTCCGAGACCGAGGCGGAAACACACACACATCGTAAGTCAAATAAACACTAATCACAGTGTGGACTATGGACAACAGGTGAAGGCAGTCTGTTATCCAAACGCAGGCTGTTCAGAAGTTGCGCCTCCAGGATGAAAAACGCATCAGCTCGAGTCCACCAAACGCGACCGGGTTCATGGTTACGGACACACAACACGATGTTGCCGCTCAAGTTTGTCCTGGAGTCGCCGAGTTCTCATTTAGAGCGCGGTTTTATTGCTTTTTCACTCAGTCCTTTCTTTATTGCAGAGTCGCAGTCAGTCAGACCGCCCGCGCTTTTCGGTGCGCTCTTCAGTGCGCTCGGTGCTGCCCGTTTATTGCTGCTGTTGACAGCTGGTGTCTGTTAGAAACATCGCACGGAATCCCCGCGGTTCCAGACGGGCCATAAAAGTAATAGTAATAAAAAAAGTCTCGGCTCAGGCAGAAAGAAAGTCACCGGTTCGCCTTTCACCTCCATCTACAGGATCCGAACGCGCACTTTCATGTCAGGAGAGATCCGGGTTTGTTTGCAGCACGCCGCGTGTGGGACGTGGCTGCAATTCGTGAAGCCTTTATTCGGAGTCCTGCTTTGCTGATTCAAAGCTAAGACCATTGCTCCAAGTTTGTCATGGTTGATACTAATCTAATCCGAAAAATAATCCTGTTTGCGCCTTTTCTCCACTCCGCTCTTCTCAGCAGCTCTCTCACTCTCTCTCCCTCCCTCTATCTCTCGCCCTCTCTCACTGAACGTGAGCAAGTATTTGGACGCGCATCGACGCAATTTCCATTGGGTTAGGATGAAATCCTGTATCGGATTTGCTCCCCCTCACTTTTTTTTCTCCTCCCCGGTGTATTAGTCTATTTAACGCCGATTAGCAGTGATTAATTAAGAGTGATTAAAGTGATTGCACAGCTTATCAAGACGCTCAAAGCCTCAGAGACGCATGCTAATAGGACCGTGCTGATTTCAGATGGCTGCAACGGAGCTGAAGGTCAAAAGAGCGCACCGGATTACAATGGCAGCTTTTCTAACACCGCGTTTTATTCATGCTCGTTTGCAGCTGTTTGTCGCAGTGTTGTACAGTAATGTAAGCTGTCACTCCCACGTCGCGACACTGTTTTCACCACTGTGATATCTTGTCCATGTACACAATTAAACAAACGTGATCTGGTACCTAAACGAACGACACTACCCCCAAGTGGAACACGGCTTTGTCTCACATAGACTACGGGCTAATTCCTTAAGGGTTCACTAGTACTTCTGTAACTACTCTATAAGCAAAGTGGCATCGACTGCCACGGTATATGCAGTGTTTAATGCTCTGGACTACTAATAAGAAGACCAAGCTGAGGCCTTGGCCCCACACTTCTCAGACAGACTAATAAGACTAGGCCTCTGACTAATAATGTAGGCTAACTGTACATGGTCAGATGGTCTTTCTCACTTCCTGTCTGTACTGTACAGAGTTATAGATTTCCCTAATTTCACATGGACTTCAATAGTTTTTTTAATCAGCTGCATGTTTTGTGAATGTGGCCTTCAAATATTGTTCTTCTTTTTGGTCAGTGCTGTGGTATTAAATTCCTACGTCGGCCAGATGCTTTTATGCAGCGTGACTGGGCTACTTTGTCCCTAAAGCATCATAATGTTAATGATCCTCCTAACTGTTGTAGACTGTGTTCAATTTGGTGCTTGCTTCAGCATATTATAATTATCTTTGTGTTGCAATGCTTTAGGGAGCCTCAATCCTCAGCAGTTAAGCACATATCACTAGCAGTTTTGTCTCATTTTGAGCTCACAACCCTCAAATTAGCACTAGAGCCTTAACCACTGAGACGCCATTACTCCATGCAAATAGCCTGTTTTACCTTTTGTGAGAAAAAGCACTCGGATTTTGTCACATACCAGTAAATATAAAACAGTCAGGACAAGCTGGGACAGAAAGGAATATGCAAATTAAAAAGCACTGTGTCTTACATATACTTTGACTGATATTTTATTGCAGACAACATGAACCAAAGATATTTCATGTTTTTTTTTCTGGTCAACTTCATTTCATTTGTTAGTAAACATCCAGTCCTGCATTTCAGGCATGTGAAAAAAATAGAACAGAGCAATTAAGGGGTAGTAATGAGGGGGGAAACTAAAAAATGATATGATTTCAAACAGGTAATGTCAACAGGTGATTATAATCATGATTTGGTACAAAAGCAGCATCCACAAAATGCTGAGTCTTTGAGGAACAAAGCTGGGCAGAGGATCTCCAGTTTATCAACAAATACATGACAAAGTTATTGAATAGTTTTTAAACAAATGTTCGTCAAAGAAAGACTGGAAGGGATTTACATATTTATCCCTCCACAGTGCATAATATCATTAAACGATTCAAGGAATCTGGAAGAATTTCAGTGCACAGGCCAATGGTGCAAGCCAAAACTGAAGACCTGTGGTCTCTGATCCTTCAGATGGCACTGCATCACAAATGTCATTCATCAATAGCTGATAACCACATGGGCAAGGGATTACTTTGGCCAACCTTTGTCAGGCAGTACAATACTGAGTTACATTCACAAATGACACTTAAAACTTTAGTGTAAAAAAGAAACCTTATGTTAACCATGTCCAGAAGTGGCTTCAAATTGTCAGGGCTTGGAAGCATCTAGGATGGACCATCACACAGTGGAAATTTTCCAGAAGTATTCCAGATCTTTTTAAAAAGAAATGGAAACAGTGTGCTCCAGACCGAAGATTAAAAGGAGTATCAAGAATGCAATCAGCAACATGTTCAAAAGCCAAGCTTTGTCATGGTATGGGGTTGGGTCAGTGCCATTGGCAAAGATCATTTACACTTCTGTGATGGTGCAGCATGAATACAGAAAGGTACACTGAGATTTTAGAGCAACATAAGCTGCCTTCAAGACGATGATTTTTTCTAGGGACTTCCGTGCATTTTTCAACGTGACAATGCAAAACCACATACTGCACAAATTACAAAGGCATGGCTGCCAAAGAAGAGAGTATGGGTACTGGACTGGCCTGCCTGCAGTCCTGACCTGTCCTCAATAGAGATTGTGTGGAGAATTTTGAACCAAAAAAGCCAACAACGACGATCAAATACTGTTGCACATTTAGATGTGTTTGTAGGAAGAATGGGACAAAATAAGACCTGATACACTTCGTCACCTGGTAACCTCGGTGCCAAAATGGCAAGGAATGGCAACATCACAAAGTGGTAAATGCTTTAGCGTTCCAACTTTCTGGAATGTGTTGAACGCCTATAATCAAGGGATTTGGCAGTAGAGGGATCCATGCAGGGAGGGGATATATCTGATTAAGTTAACTGTTTTCTAAATTACTCATTTACTACCCGATTAATCCAATTCAGGTAGCGGGAGACTAGGGCATCAGGTGCAAGGCTGGAACCAATGCAACCAATTGGTGACCAATAAAACAGATCTGCATAATCATCCTGCTGGGCATGTGCAGGTGTCACACACAGGCCTCACAGGCGATTGCTTTATGATTATACAGGAATCCTCACTTCCCTTTAATGTCATACAAATTTCATAATGAAATGTTTACTGTAAATGTAAGTGTCTATACTATTAATTAATCTAGTATTTAACAGAAAAGTAGGATATTTGCCATCTACTCAGACTCATTGCCTTAGATGTCCTTCCACACCACAGGA